>JADRCO010000228.1:0-42013 GCA_021464525.1 Rhizophagus sp. LPA8_4_AMF | reverse complement strand
GAAAAAAATTAAAGGTTATTATGAAGGAAAAACACTTTTTGAATAAAAGTTATTCGCATGAATTTTTGGTCTGAAGATCGACCCGAATTTTCAAATTATAATTATTAATGACCTCATTTCCAAACACTCAGACTTAATCACGTGACATTATCACATTAATAAAGAAAGAATTTTTTTATTTTATTAATTTTCTTCATATAGATATTTTATAATTTATTCACATGTTTATATTCTTTTCATATATGTAATGTTTATAGCATTATATCTTCCATTGGATTTTATTGAAATAATTTATTATAATAGTATATATTTTCTTTATTTGTAATTCATGTGCTTGTAAATCTTTGCTTATGAAATAATCACATTGATACACCGATACAAGATCTGATCCTTAAAGAAGAGATGGAATTTCTCTATATATCTGATATGCCCATTGTTAACTATCGGTAGAATAGTAAGAGTATAATGAAGAATATCTGTCCTTTCTTTGAAAAACACCTAAAATCACCCTTTGTCACTACAAATAGGTTATCTATTAACTTTCAATAAAACATACATTATTTTTATATAATGTTTATTTTTTACTAATTTCTCATACTTGTATATTAATCTCTGATGATTTCCCAACAAAGCAATACCAATGATTGAGAAAAAGTCGCTGATTTCTGTTCACACATAAATCTGCAAAGCCTCATTATGTTATCATTACCATTTATCTTTATCAAATTATTCAGTAACAATTAATTTATAAAAGTACAATGTACAAACTAGAATATACAGTAACTATTGTTTCTTGAGGTTTTACAGATATATAAAACTACTAAGAAATTGGAGAAGGTGGATTTTCCGAATGTATTATGTAGTATAAGGTGAATAAATTCAGTTTCTTCTTTGGTTGGGATCCAATCAAGAATCCAGTGAAAAGCAAGTATACTTAATGTTATTCATAATTGCGTCTGACAAGGCAAGATACCAGAACATTTTTTCTTTTATTTCATCACCAATAGATTCATGATAGTGAATTTATAATTGTAGTAAGTTAAATAAACACAGTCCTTTAATAAATTAAAAATTGCTTCTTGTATATCTTTAGTAATATTCAAAGTACTAATATCATGCCAGTATAGTTTGCTACAGACTGTTACAACTCTTTCTGTTTTAAAAGCAGATTATTTATGTTTAAATCAACTAAAATAAAATACTGGATGGTATGTGTTAAGGAAAGGTATCTTAAGTTTGTTGCCATTATTTGACATACGTTGCTTTACTTTATCCCAAAAGAATGGAGCATAATTATCATAGATTTGTTTATATTTATTGTTAAGAATAAAGGTAGAACTTTTATATTTACTAATTTCTTTTAACCAATCAGAAATTTTCAAAGAGCTTGTATACCATTTATGCTAACAAGAATAATATATGCCATTATTTCAGAAATACTGTCTAAGAGTACTCTTTGCTGATAATGAAGTATTATGTAAAAGGCTAATATTGCTATTTTTACAAATTTTTATCTGGTTTAGCTGTTCATCAGGAGTTATAATTATAAGTTGTTATATTCTTTATCTGGCAACATTAGCAAAATGAAATGAAGTGAATAATAAAAATACAAGTCAACATCACTAGTAGTATATATTGCATACATTTTTGTTACAGTTTTCACCTTTCTTGTCTGAATTTTCTGCTTTTCTTTTTTCTAATCAAATAAAAAAATATAGGATGTGAGATAATGTGAATTTCTTGTTCAAGAAGTAGAACATTGAGAGACACTTACAAGTGGTAACAGGTGGTGTCGTACGATAATTTGGATGTGCCTACTACAGAGTTGTTCTGTAAATTAGCATCCAACAGTTAAAGACCACCATCCAATTCCTTAGTCCATTAGTATTAATACTATATATGATATTATTAAAATACGAAATTGATCCAACTAGTTTTATTATAAATTTTTGTTGAATATGTAAAATTATTATATATATATATATAAAATAATTATGTTAATATTACTACCATATATACAAACAGAAAAATTAAACCCTAAAGAAAAAAGAAGACTTAAAGAGAATAGCAGTGATTAGATTTTGTCCCTTTTATATTATTTTCTTATCATGTAATAATAGTCTACAATTGATGTAAAAATTAGCGCTCTCAAGCACCTCAATTGCTAGACTGATAAGTGATCTGATTGTTCAAAACAATATTAGTTTCCTATTTTGATGAACAACAATCACTTTTTCCTTCAATGATTTTCAATTGATGACAGAAAACGCTCAATCATCATTTCAATTTATTTTATTTTTAGTATAACAAAGATGTGTTCTTGACAAGATTTTTTATATACAGAAACATTATTCTACTTTTAATGTTAAAATAAATAATAACGAATTTGATACAAATATGTATTGCCTAACTTTTAAGGCGTTCCCATACAACTCAATTTTCAGACTGATAAGTGTTCTTATTGGTCAAAAGAATATTAGAAAGTTTCAGTGAGTTTCTAACAACAAGCGAGCTAAAAAACCACTTTTTCTTCAATGAACTTCAATTGATTAAAACGCTCAATTTTTTTTTAAAAAAAAGAAATTTTCTTGTTTTAACAAAATTAAGACTTTTTTCAATATAAAAATTATTATTTTAATGCAAGAATTTTTAAATAAATAATAGAAAATTTGGGTATTGCCTTTAAATTTTCCTCAAATTATAAAAAAAATCCATTGCTTACAACTACTAAACCTTCAGAAATGTAATGGACTGGAAATTTTAATATTTACTATAAATTTGTAATAATAATATAAATTCAAAACTATAAATATTATCTTTAATTGAAAATCCTTTCATCCATATGCTATCATCACAAATCGCATAACGCTTTCCCTATAAACAATTTTTCAGAAAAATGATCACGTGTCTGATTTTCTTCTGAATAAAAACTAGATTTATCGGAGATTTTTCCAGAATTTTTTTATAGGGATTTTACAGAAAAAATCTCGGTTGTAAATTTTTAATGTTATTAATATTTTTAGAATTGGGTTCATTTAATAATTTCATTCATAGAAATTTTCAATTTTAATCCCTTCAAAACAATCAGAAGCCTCGTTAGTTCTCTTTACAGATTTCAATCAGTATAAAAAATCTTCCATTTCAAGTATCATTCAATCTTTTTTCAGTTTTTATTGTGATAACTTATTGACTTTCACTTTTCCAATGTTCTTTAACGGCACTTAAATTAATATTTGAAGTAGCTTCAAGTTCAAACTCCACACGAACTTACCACGCACTGCCGTGAATGTTAAAAATTATGTCAATAAAATAATGGAATGTTATTAAAAATATACGTACCAATAATTCATTGAATACGAGAATCGCGCAACATTCTAATTTGCAGTAACACTAGTAAAAATGAGTTCGAGTGAAATTTATTATCATCAAATAAAATGTATCAATTCTTTCATCATCATCTAGATGTATAAAACATACCTTAATTAATAAATAACTTCAAATAATTGTTTAGCGTCTTTAAAAATAACGGTATATATGGACTACAAAGAAGATTTAGGATTTTACGCTAAAAATCTTAAATAATTTTTTTAAAGTGGTGAGTACACAATTATTTTTATTTTTCACTTATTTTTTTATTTAGTAATTAAGAGTAAATAGAGCAAGTAAAACGAACATATGATTGAAATGTACGTTATTCCACTATATGCTGATGAATTAATCACAAAATCGACTATCAATACTAGCATCATCAGTTTGATTTATTAAATTATCTGATTATAATTTTTTCTAACATGTTCATTAATGTTCTTGATCCTCTGCTGGCACTAGATGAGCAGAAGATAATTTGTTTAACGGAAATTTATCCGATAATATCTTGAATGGGAACATTAAAGAAGTGCATTATATTAGTAAACTACTTAAGTTACGGTCAAATAATAATAAAAATAAATATAAAAATTTCCATCTTTACAGTGTTTACTTTCATTCATTCATTCATTCATTCATTAATTTCCTTATCGATCTTAATTAAGGAGAAATGTAAATTCTCGGATATTTCTACAGTTTTTGTATGACAAGACAGGGGATGTAGCACGACAAAAATAAGGAATATTGACTTGTGTTGCCCGAGTCGGTGTTTGTTTTTAAAAAACTATTTGCTATTTCTTTTTGATATTAGAAAGGAATGTGTATTTATTTAACAAAATAAAAACCTAATGATGAGTTATTTTATAAGGCAGGGCATTCATATTAAAAAAAAGCGATGCAAAAAAAACCAATTTAAATGATCGAAAATGTCAATACTAAAGCTTGTAATTTCTGTACTTGAAAGACGCTTATTTATTTTTGGCGAATGTTGAAATAAAGAACATATTGGTTTCCGTTTCTTTGTTATATTTGTATAAGGAAATAATGTATGCAGTCAATGTGTCATACATCTGCATGTATGAATGAATTAATTAATTTAAGCGATAGTTCGTATGCATATTGTTATAAATATTTGTACTTTGTGTGATCTCAATAAAAAATAAATGTTGTCGATCATGAAGTGATGTAACACAAAAAAATCACGTGCGAAAAATTTTTAATTACATTTCTCCGTGAAATACACTGGACAAAAGCAGCGGAATTTCTATTTTTGTTAATTACTCAAAATTGTACATACTACATACTGAAATTTTAATACGTGATGACAGTTTCCAAAAAATATATATTCAAAATTTCATACTTCTAACTTTTAAATACTATATTAGGGTAATTTAAAAGAAATTTGATAGTTATTATACTACTTGGAGAAAAGTAGTGGACCCTTTATTTTGTTTAAATACTCAGAATTGTACATAATAACAATACTTGATTCTATATTATTTATAAATTTAGAATCTATGTTATCACATATTATAATTTCAAGTAGTTATTATGTATAATTTGAGTAATTAATTAAAATAGAGGGTTCACTAGGTAGTGTCTATTACATGTAATTTATTTATTAAACTTATTATTATTTTTATATTTGTAGCTATAAAAGTAGAAAAAAAATTTAATGGAAATAACTTTAATAGTTATAAAATTTAATATTATTTTATTATTATTACAGTATGTGGTTTTTTTTTACGAAATTTATTTATTGATTTTCTAGATTTTGTATTAAAATTTAGTATAAGAAACTATACTTTTAAAAGATGATGTGATCACTGATCATTTATGTTTCTTTCATGATTGACACCGATTTCACACAATGAACAAATGCGACAAATGCGTTAGATCATTTATAATTAATTGTAGATCTTTTTCGGGTATTACTGAGAAGTTGTACTACTAATATGGATATTAGCCACCTACTTTGCGTTAATGGCCACTTTGCGTTACTTAACGTATTAGCCACTATAAAAGCTACTGGATATTTTTTACTTAGAAAGAAAAATTGACATTTTACAACATGAATACTTCACAAAATAATCTTGGTGATAATAATATTGGATTTAATAATTATTCCACTAATTTACCACAAACTGCTTCAACAAATATTGGCTACAATGATACTTACAATAATAATACCGCGATGAACGACAATAATAATGATTTTCCCGCTGATTCTAATTATCGGCCCTATAATGCCTCAAACAATAACACTACTATTCCTCCCTCGCCTCATCGACAATACGCCACTTCGAGCAATACTCCTCAACATAATTATCAGCAACCTCCGTTCACATCCAATAATGCTTCGCCACCTCTACAACATCCAAGATCTCAGTCTAATGTCTTACCTTTGTTTAATTCACTTGGCATTAATATTAATTCTCTCCAGGCAAATTTTATTATTATTTTGCCAGTGGATAATTCAAATATTCAAGATCGTCTTCAACAAATTCTGAATAATTCTTCCTCAACAAATAACTCACAAACTCGATCCCAATAATAAATTATCTATTCAATAATTTTTGGAGCTCAATTAAAGGTTCAATAAATAGTTAGTTTTATATTGAATTTCTAGATAATTTTTTTTATTTTATTTTATACCTTTATATACGTCTTTATATGATAGGCCTGTAATATATGTAACTTATTATAACGTTTTCTATATAAATAAAGAAAAATATATTTTCCTTTTTTTTATAACAAAGACGCATAAAACTCGCAAATGTAGCACTCATTTACTTACAATTATTTTCTTAAAACATTAATATTTTAGATAACAAGGGAATTATATAATTTATGTTATTAAATTTTTAATGCGAAAAAAGGTATTCGTATGTGTGATTGATTTTCAAGCGAAGGGCCTTAAATGAAACGTAATTAGCCAATCTAATAAACCAAATGTTATAGGCTCGGCTTAAAAGCTCATAGGATTGATTACAAATTCACAAGCCATAGTACCGCAGTAGCGCCACAGGATAAAAAAAGAAAATCGTACTACTGCTCCAATTGGTTCGGCTATTAGCAATATACACAAAAAAAAACTGAGAAATTTTTACATAATCAATGAACTCAAAGTTTAATACACTATAATCTTTTTCAAATAATCTTAATTATTAGATATTATATTATTATTTGTAAAAAGATTTACGAAATATTTTATCATAAATGTTTCTTTAAATAATTGAACTTAAAAAAGTGATCATTTGCCGAAAATTTCTTCAGTTGTCAAATGAATCGCATAAATAAATTATTTACGGAATAATAAATCCTATTTTCACGTTATTGGACTTAAAATGGTAAAATTATAAAGATAAATATGCAGATTGTAAGACAACGCCTCTGGTGTGCATCAATGAAATATATTTCTTGGCAAGAAAGCGTAAACCACCAAAAAAATCAGGAAATCATTGCCGAATGAAATTTCTAAATTAAATCATTATCGTAAATAAGTTGAAGTGTGAAAAATGAGTCAGCAATATTCACGATATTTTGAACTTTTTTGCGAGTCAACCGATTAAATGCGGTTTACCAATCACATTCGCTGATCTCGTTGCGAAAATAATTATGTTTATTATATATATAAAAGGTACTGTAACTTTCATATCAATAATTTATTTTTCCGACATACAAATTTCAAAGTGATTCAATGTTTATTTGTTATTTAAGCTGGTAATATTTTTAAAAATTTAATGTTAAGAAATGTTGTACTATTGTACCAATATAAACCTATGCAATCCACTGTATCAGGTATGCTTCCTAAATATTGTGTTACACAATATATATTATTTATTTATGTGGAGTTGATGAATATTATGAAAATTAAAATAAGTTTAAAGTAAAAAAAGATTCCAATTACAATAATTTTTTGGAAAAGAACATTTCTTAATAATAATATAAAAAAATAAGCAGATTTTAAAACAAACATAAAGTCTTTCAACGAAGCAATAGCGGATTTCACTATCATCGTGGATTAACGTGGAAAATGATAAATTTAACATTGTATCATTAGCGAACATAGGATTGAGGATTCTTAAAATTAATACATAAAAGTTGTAATATGACCTTTGAATACAGCACATATTGTTGATATGAAGCCAAATAATTGTTTAATCCTTGTATTAAATTAAATTTCAAGTTACCCTGTCTATGTTTTTTAGATAAATCTTCAAGACTTGTACATGCTCAATAATTTGTTGATAATAAAATATAAATAAACTATTTGGTAGAACGTGATTTGGTATTAGATAGAGTTGAAATATCACCGAACTGCGAATTTGTGAAACTACAAGTGAGATTTCTTTGCAATAATGGTAAAATTGCTCTATGCCTTTATAAGAAATGAGTTTTCAGTCATACGGCATTACCTGAGGTTGAAGGAAATTCTTGGACGACCTGACCATAGTAATCGGTAGCACATTAATTTTAGGAGTACAACTGATCAATGGTATTCTAAACTAAATACTGTCAAGAATCAAAGACATAAATTTTTTTTTTTAAAAAAAAAAAAAAATATTTATAAATGTGTACCAACAATCAGAATTAAGTTGTCTAAGTCCATCATATAGAACCAGTATTACCGAAAGTTTACTTAACCGAAATGTCGTATTAACCAAAAGTGACTTGATCGAAATACCATGTTGCCGAAATCCATTTTATATTACCGAAGGAATACTTGGACATCTTGCTGAAATTTATTTATTTATTTATTTTCAATTTGCTTTATTAATTTATAGATACAGTTTTAGTTTTATTTTAATTTATATTTTTTATTCTTTTGATTTAATACTAGTATTGAAATAAATACTCGGATAACAAATAAACCATGTCATTCGAATATAGTAGTAAAAATTAGTTTTCGGTAATATGAGTTCTACAAAGCGGACTTAGGCAAAGTAGATCTCGTGATATATATATATTCCTTTACGTAATAACTGCATTGTGTGCGTCTGTGCGGTCATCTCAAATGCGGTGCGAATCTTTGGAGACATAATTACGGCGAGGTATGCCGTATGCGTGATGTACGGCACCTACAATTTTACGGTAAATATTTTAGTCGCACGCTTTCACTTTAAATTTTTTTAAAATATATTTTCTTTGATACATATATATACCTACAATTATTGAGTATCCTGTTTCTCAAACTTCAGAAATATAAAATATTTTAATGGCCTAATCGAGAACTGGAAATTTTAATATTCACTAAGTAAATTCATAATACCGTATTTTACCGTTATTAAGCTCCCTTTTTTTACTATAAAGGTGCTTAATTTCGAGTATATATTAATTTTTTATGTTCAAAGTTTTATCAATGGTATCTTAATTAGTCATGGGAAGATAAAATTTAGTTCACTGGATTCATCTCAATGAATGGTATAAATTTCATAATTTTTGAATGAATATTGATCGAGATACCATCAAAAGATGCTTATTTTTAGTTATTATATTAAACGTGAGATGCTTGTAATATAAATTCAAAAACTATAAATATTATCTTTAATTTGAAAATCTTTTCATATGTTATCACATCACAAAATTTCATAACGCTTTTACAGTATCTGAAATTAAAAATTTGGAAAAAAATCTTGGCTTTAAACTTGTAATGTAAATCAAAATTTTAGAATTGAGTTCCTTTAATAATTTCATTCGTAGAAATTTTCAATTTTATCCATTCAAAACAATCAGAAGTCTCACTAGTTCTTCTCTTTACGTAAAAAAAATCTTCATTTCTGATTATAACTTCTTGACTTTCATTTTCCAATGTTCGTTAGCAAATTTGGAAACTTACATAGTCATGGATTAATGATTCTAATAATGTCAGATAATACCCTTATGTAAATAAAAAACGCGCTTGATCTTGCTTTAGACCGAAGTCATTTATGTGTAGAAATATAACATGAGGTAAAATGATAAAAAAAACGACATTAGAAAGTAGAATAACTTGGTGATTTCTCAATCCCGCATTGGTGTAGTTATCACAGTAAAAAAATTTAAGGGTAATGTAATTTCACATGATCTGTAGCTCCAAGTTCAACTTTTTTTTTAAAAAAAAAAAAAACGAAAAGTTGCTTACGATATTTATCAACGAGAAAATCGTCTTTCAAAGTGTGATTGAATAGTAAATGTAATGATATTGTGTTATAACTAAAGCCTTATTGTTTGTACAACCACAATTTCCAATTTGTTAAATTGATCTTCTTCACGCAAAGTCACTAAGAATTATACAAGCAACGTAAATAAAAATCTCTGAATGTAATCTTACATCATCAAAGCAAAGAACGTATATTAATTGCCGTTTTAAAAATTACAATTAATAAATTACTTGTTATCTCTATAAACAATCATCCATCAAAAGATAATTCTAACTATACTCCAAAGTTTAATTGATGATCTGAATGAAAATATTAGAATTCTTTGAAACTGGCCGCCGAGTCTTCGCCACTTTTAAACCTTCTTCAATCTGAAATATACACAATTACCTCAAGTTCATATGAATTAATTACTTTGATTGTTAAAAATTATGTTAGTATTATAAAATAATGCAATGTCATCAAAAATATTTGTACAAAGAAAATTTACCAAATGTTATCCAAACAATAAGACCCATTGAATACAAAGATAGCATAACATCATAATTTGCAGTGACACTAATAAAAATATTTGTATACTGAAGTATATTATCATCAAAGAATCTATATGTATAAAAGGTATCCTCAATTAATAAACGATTTCAAATAATTATTTAGCATTGAAAAAAGCGTCTTACTTCAATAAACAATAGGGTCTTTAGCGTAAATTCCTAAATTTCTTTCTTTGAAATTTCACCGGTTCTCGTTTTATCAACATAAGATTCCATTCTAATTCACAGTGACACTAGTAATGAAGTATGTTATCATCAAACAAATGAGTCATTCTTTCATCAACTACGTATAAAAAAATAATTAATCAATAAACAGCTTCAAATAATTATTTAACGTTAGAAAACCGCCTTACCCAATAAAAGAATAAGTTTCGAACGTGAATCTTTATCTTACTCGGTATATGGACTTTAAAGAAAAAGTAAAACGAAGTTGAAATCTAAATTATTCCATTATATTCTGATATTACATAAGAATTAACCGCGGAATCAACTACCAATACAAGCATCATGATTATGATTTTCTTGTCATGTTCTTCTGACACTAGCTAGACGAAGTAACATCATTAGAAGATAACTAGGTGAGCGATCTGAATAATTTTATAAACTTCAACGGAAACTTGTTCCGATATTACCACGAATAAAGAAGCTCACAAGTTAGGTCTTAATCAACATGAAAATTTCTAAATAAACCTTTTACGGTATTTTTCAATTATTATTATTTTTTCTTTTATTTATTTATTTTTTTTTTCTGTCCTCGATAAAAGAAATTTGATAAACGTGAGAAGATCTTGGATATTTATACTTCTTTTGCATGTTGCAAAACAGGGGCATGTAACACGATAAAAGATAAATGATGGACACGTGGTAAAGGTTTTGCTTTAAAAAATAACTATCTAGTTAATATTTGTAATATTTTAATATTCGTAATTTTTATATACTGTATATAATTTATTGGAAATGATTTTTAAATTCCTTTTATTATTCTACCGCTATAGCGGTTAATAATAATTACCATCGGTTTATTAGACTATTATTAATATTTTTCTTAATATTAAATAATTATTGTAACAAAATGAAATTTCATGGAGAGATAATTTATAAAATTTAAACGTTTTCAAAAATGGAATTCATATCTATTACAAGCGACTGTATTAATAAAATTTTTCAGAAAACCAATTTAAATGATAGTAAAATCTTAACTAATTTTTGTACAATGAATAATATGCAAATTTTTATTTCGCATACTTTTGAGAAATTAAATTCGGTATAATGATTGATGCATGTTATTTAAATCAACGAACAATTATAAGATGAGAAAACTTAACCTAGAACGTGGGTTCGGCATTATAATTAATTAGTTTCCATTTTTGTTTAATTATGGGAACTATATTTTTGATTTTGGGTTTCTTTTTTTTTTCATTTTAACTTGATCCTTTTATTCTTCATAGTTCATTCTATGGATTTTGTTTCATTTAATAATCCTTTCATTTTTTGTTTTTGTTTCATTTTGGATTTCTCCATTTTTAGTTTAAGATTATTTCTGGTTTTGTAATCAAGAAAATCTTCCATTCATCCTGTAAAATGCTTTCAATATTTTGGCTATAAAAGCTTTTGTTCTGCGCAGGACTTTTTTTGATTTTTTTTTCCGATATCATCATTTATGATTTATTACCAATTTTGGTTAGAATCATAGGGCGAACTCTATAGAATACATACGCATGCATGATTGGCTGGCGGTTGCCGTGTCTGCGGCAGTAGCCGTTGTTCATTGTTGTTTAATCCGATTGTTTTATTATCCGATATTAGTATAAATAACTTTATTACTGCTCCACATTAAACTTGAAATGTTACACTCCGGAGTTCGAATCATAAGAAGTAAAAGAACAAAACCATCGGTTTTATTCTATTTATAACGTTATATATATACAGCAATTAGAATTACCGTATATATACCTCCCTCTAAATTAATTCCTTTTATTATAAAATTTTCAACTTCAAAATCATAAAACTTAAGTTATGAATAATAACAATACCCCTTTACCAAATAATCTTAGTGGAAACAATGATGGATTTATACCACAAACCAATGATGGACATTCTTCAACAAATAATAACAACTATGATGATTACAATAATAATTTTTCCACTCTTGGCTCAAATTACCAGCCATATAACACTTCAAGCAATAACACTACTATTTCCCCTTTACAACCCACGTCCAATAACATTCCTAATAGTGATACTACCCCTAATAATCAACAATTTCACTCTTCAGATAATGCTCCTTACCATAATCAATCCACGCCCACGTCCAATAACACTTCACCCCCACAATATGTTAACAAAAATTTGCCTCGATCCAATAATACCTCTCCTTGCCTTAATTATGGCATTAGTAATTGTCATGAGACAAAATATAATATTGTTAATATTAACATAATTACTAATTCTGCTAATTCAGATATTCAAAATCCCCTTCAACAAATTCTGGATCATTGGCCCTCAATAATCAACCCACAAACTGGATCCCAACAATGAATTCTCTATTCGGTGACTTTCATGGTTCATATATATATATTATCTTATTATATCACAATTTTATGATTTATCCTTAGAGTTTTTTTTATTTCATCCAGCATTAAAATAATAACTTATTATTAATTTTTCGTAGTATGTAAACATTCATTTATAAATAAATAAATAAAACAATATAAATTAAATATATTAAAATTTTACGTAAATAGGATTCCCTTAATTCTAGAATTAACGGATTAATAATGACATTATCATTAGCCGCAGACGCAAATTTGTGATTCACCGCAGGAAGATCACGCAATTTTTCTATATTTATATTATAATGCAAAAAAGCCACAACAAATCTAGTCGATTTTAACACAAAAATAGAAATCACCTATCATATTTGGTCTTTGTCCTAATTTTTTGTGAGTCCCAAATTAGACTTTATAATAGGGATATAAATATAATATAATTTGTCTAATTTAATACTAATTTAATCACATGAATATTTATTGTTCTGCTGCTCAATAGTTAATAAACGTAAATTTATTATCGTCAAAATGATTTATTTTATTTATATTATCGCACGGCCCTATAGGATCATGCTAATTTTGACCGATACTTTTATATAGATATGAGAAATTTATTTGCGTTCAATATTGATATCGTACAATATTGAAAGGAAACTTCTATTTAAAGCATGATCTGCATTAGCCGTACGATAGATATTTATTTATGTCGGTTACGTCACTTCGTGACGTTCCAAAATAAATACAACACCGTACAATATCCATTAATTATGTTTTTCATGTATTAAAAATAAAATAAATCAATTTTATTGTTGTTCTTTATCGAATTAAATATAAAAAGCAATACGAAATAATCGATTTGAGATTTAACATAATTAATATTCGTTGCTTTTTCCATTTCTTCAAGATAACTAATCAGGACCAACCAGAATTGAGGTTTAAATGTTACTATAGTTTCTTAAATATAATTGTAATAATCCCGCAGATTCTGACTCATTTGTTTCATCTGCTTTGTCTGTTGTTCTTTTCAAAAAAGACAAACCCGGCAGGAAAAGAACTATTAAGACTCATCGTTAGAGGAAGCTTTGGGAAGAAGGTATTTTTGTTTTAATTTATTTGTTATTTCGCTGAAAGGGAACTCCTTGGCACGTGTTACTTGTCTTGGAGTATCATGATTCTTCCTGGCCCGAGTGATGGTACGGAAAACTCCTTAGCACGTGTTACTTGTTTTGGAGCATCATGAGTCTTCCTGGTTCCTACCATTGCGATCCGTTTGTTTTCGATTCATTAATGTGTTGGAGTGACAAATTTACTAATAACCTACCTTATTGAACAAGGTGAATCGGGAACATGCCAATTCTGATTTTATTCTTTTTGGCAAGGGGTGATCATTGAACGACTACGGGTAACGCAGAAGAAAATAACTAATTTTATTAATGCATTTTTTCCTGAAAGAAAGCTTTTACAATTATCATAATAGCGCCGAATTCAAATTACCTATGATATGGAAACCCTTTTTACGTTTGATGAATCGATTAAATTTTATGGGAAACAGCTTCGCTTACCCTACAATGGCCTATTACGGCAACGTTCTCACAACGTCAATCTAGAAGTGGAGAGAAGATATCGGACAATTATGAATTAGAGAATGATGATGTAAGTTCATGTTACTCTGAATCCATGTTCAAGCTCTCCGCTCACCACATATTTTATAGGATAACGAGAAAAGACGTTCAATGGTATTAGTATATACTCATCATGGTGAATCGAAAACCTGGTCATTATAAGTTAAGAATTTTTAATTAACGAATATATGAATCTAAATTTTTTTATTTGAAAAATAAGTTTTTATTAGTTAAAGAAATATATTTTCACTTATTAGTATTTACACTTTTTATCAATAAATCATGTTTCATTTAAATATTAAGGGGCCTTTGTCGATCAGTGTCATTTGATAGGTCGATTTGTACATATAAATTATTAAAAATGACTCCTTTTTTTTTAAAAAAAAAAAATATGCAATCCTTATCTAGGTTATCGTTAGTAAGATTGTTTTCAACAGCAACAATGTCATCGACACACGCAAATGAACCAAATGTAACAAAATATTTATCCTCATTTCGAAAAAACGATGTGGATGGCATCAAAACATCTCTGATGGAAGAATCAGTTTATCGTCGATTATTTGCTCAACAACCTAATGATATTGATCCTCCCCAATTATCATTATTGCGTCAACCGTATTTGAATTTGATTAACGTATACGAGAATCAAGATATTTGGAAAATCAAAAATAGATACTTTGATAATGAAACTGATAATGAAACTGAAAATAAAGAAAATGATAATGATGAAGATGATGAAGATGGAATGTATGTTATGCCTTTACCTGAAGAGGAAATATTAGATCAAGGTGATCCTGCTATTTGCCTTGATGGGATTGAAACATTCCAAAAGAATTGGAATCTATTCACTGAATGTATGTTAAGAAAAAAATTTGATATCGATATTCGCAAAATTGATATGAAAATTTTTTTTTTTTTTTTTTAATAAAAACGTAACTTTCTTATATCAATAAATTTAGCGAGTCTCTCTGGCTTGGATTGGTCAAATGTATTTGCAGCAGGTATTGAGATTACTTAAATTATTCATTAAATTATAAGCAAAAAAATATTCGGTCCCCCTTTTCTTAATTACCTTAAATTTTGAATAGGTGGCGCAGTATTGTCATGCCTTCTTCCAATTCCCCAAAAATATAGTGTTAGCCCACGTAAAACTCGTGATTGGTATCATGATATTTCCTATCAAGACTCTGATATCGATCTTTTCATTTATGGACTGGATGAAGAAGCAGCCAAGCAAAAAATGGTAGAGATTTACGAAGCTGTTTGTAATTCTATTCCTTGGGAAGTTGCATGTTTTCGAAGTAAACATTGTGTAACAATTTTAAGTCAATATCCATATCGTCACATTCAAGTATGTTATCAAAATGTTCTACGATAATATCTTGTAATAATTGTGAAAATTTACTTATTTAGATATGAAAAACTTTTTCTTTAATTAATTAGATTGTACTTCGATTATATAACTCTCCTTCAGAAATTCTTACTGGCTTTGATGTTGATTGTTGTTGTGTTGGGTAATATTTTTTCAGGTACATTTCTTATTAAGATAATAACCCCATTTTCTAATAAATTCCGGTTTTTTGTTATATAGGTTCGATGGTAGAAATGTCTGGGCCTTACCAAGAGCTCATCAAGCAATCATTAAACAATGTAACACTGTTGACTTGACTAGAAGATCTCCATCATATGAGATGAGATTGGTGAAATATACAGAAAGAGGTTTTGAGGTCTGTAATTAAATATTTATGTTATTATATATAAAAATATATGTACAATAAATACTTAATTATTATATTTACAAAAAATAGATCAAAGTTCCATCATTAGATCGCTCCAGAATTGACCCTACAATATATGAAAGAAGTTTTGAAAAACTTAATGGTCTCTCTCGTTTACTTGTACTAGAACGTCTAAGCACGCCTTATGAAAGATTTGAATATGTAGAAAAAAAACGTGAACGCAATTATCGTCCAAAACATCCAAATTCTGGTAAATATGTATCAAGGAAATCGAGAAGAAGGAGCAATATGAAAATAAATAAATTTGAAAATAATGATTATGAAACGGTAACTTTACCATATGGTCCTAAATATGACGCGAAAAGAATTATGAAATTACTTTATACAAAGGTATATACAGTATACAAAAAAATTTTGTTTTATCTTTTTCTATCTTTGAATTTAATAAATATTTCTTTTTCCATTAATTTTAGGATATGGTATTAAATTCAAAATGGTATGAAAAAAACAAAGAGAGAGTTCTACATAGACATCCATGCTTCTTTGGAACGATGGAACAAATTTTTAATGATTGTTGTGGCTATTGCCCCGTTCCTAGTACTTCAGAAGAAGTTGCTACTCAAATTGAAGAAGATAAAACATTTGTAAGAGGTAAAATGGAATTTATAAAGGATGATCCTGGAAGGCAAACTATTGGAAGCTTTCATCCATTAACCGACGATGATTGGACAGCACAAGCTTATATTACAAATGTTAGAGAAGATCTGTGTAATGCTTGTGCCAGAGGTGACGTGGATGTCGTTAAGAATCTCTTAAAGCAGAATTCCTTACCAAATGTTAATGAGGACTCCCAGATCAAGGTTAATGTCGAAGCAAGAAATTATCTTGGAAGGACTCCATTACAATTGGCTGTTTTGGGAGGTCATACTGAGATAGTTAAAATTTTATTACAACATGATGCTAGAATTATTTCAAGAATGCTAGATGGTAGAACTGTCGTTCATTTGGCTTCACAGTATGGATTTTTAGATATTTTAAGATTATTGTTACAAAAAAGTGATGAAAATAAGAAAAAAGCGCAAGTAAATAGAGAATTGGAAAATAATCCAATGCAAATTGAAGAACAACAGGAAACTAATGATAATGCCATGATAATTGATGATCCATTGGAAATGGTTGATGAAACGCAAGAACCATCAATGGTATCTAAAGGTCAAGATCCAGATCCAATTTTGGGCCCAGAAATTGAGAATGAACAAGATGACATAGTAGATATAAATGCCGAATCTTGGGATCATCTACTAGCTCCTTTAGACTATGCCATATTATTTGGAAATGTAGAAATAGTAAGACAATTGATTAAAGCTGGAGCAAACGTTCGAAGATTAATTAAAATACAGAATAAGGATGACATATCTTTAAGATTTGAACCTTGCTATCCATTAAGTTTATGTTTATTAATTCAAGATCAGGAATCTGGGTTAGCAATTGCTTCAATTTTACTGGAAAATGGTGCTTCAGGCTCCCAGGTAAATTAAAATTTTTTTTTTTTAAATTGATCTTTATTTCTTAATTTTTAATTTAAATTTAAATTATTTAATAATTTTTTATTAGATCGGTTATCAATTCAACAGCATTTTACATTTTGCTGTTAAAACTGGAAAAATACAATTTGTTAAATTGTTACTTGATAAGGATCCAAAATCATTACGAATAATTAATTCATTGAATAATTATATTAAATCCCCACTCTGTCTAGCTATTGATAATAACCATTTAGAAATCGTTGAATTATTAATTAAGTACGGTGCAAGAGTAAGTAACTAATCAATTATTCATTTCTTTTTTTGTTCATTTAATTGAAAAAATTTTTTTAATTCATTCATCTTTAAATAGGCAAATATTACATTGGAGGATGTTCAAGAATATTATAATCGTCAAGTATCTAAAAATACTTATTGTACAGAAAATGAATTATTTGAAAGAGTAGAGCAGCCCATATTTGATTCTTTAAAAAATAATTTATATCGTACTTTAATTGAAGGAGGAGCGGATGTTAATGCTACTTATCGTGGAAACTACGTTAGAGATAAAATTGAAAAATTAATAGATGATAACAAAGCCAATATTAAAAGATATAAAGAAGAGTTGAAACATTTAATTGAAGAAAAGAAGCAAACTCCAAACGAAATAAGAGTAACAAAAATTTTTCAGTATTTAAATGAAATAATTGAAAAAGAAAAAGAGGATGTAAAAGGATCTTATAGAGAATATGCACTTAATAATCATACTACTAATGATTTTTATGATCTCTTTTATAAGACGTATCCAGCATTATATCTTACAAATTCATTTCAAAATCGTTGTGATAAGAAAGGTAAAAATAATCTCGAAGAAAATTACACAAAATTAATTGAACTAGAAATTAGTAAATTAAACTATAACGAGGAATGTTTAGAATATTTTATTAATCATGGCGCTAAAAGTTCAAAAGAAGTTATACTGAAAAATAATTTAAAAATGCCAAAAAAATTGATGAAAGAATATCAAGAACAGTTAAATGCTATCAAGATATTACTGGAAGAAAAGGCTGAAGTGTTAGCAGCTGAAGAAAAAGAAAGTTATCTAAAGGAAGAAATTCTTTTACAACAAGCTATAAACAAGCAGCAGGAAGAAATTGATGAAATTTATAAAGTATATCAGGAATCTATACAACCAGAGCCATCTAATAATGAAGAATCTAAACAAAATTCAACACTAGAATTACCATTACCTGAAAACATTTTTTCTGAGCCAATAAATTTTGATGAACTTATGAAATTCACTTATCTTGAAGATGATAGTATATATTATAAAAATGTTGTACCAGCAAAATTAATTCAAGAATATATGGAATTATTTCAAGCTATTTATGTTAATGACATTACCAAAGTTGAAAAAATGGCACAAAATTTAGTTTTTGCCGTTCATGATAAATTTGGAATGACACCATTTATGTGGGCTTGTCTACGTGGTCATAATAAATTGGCAGTTAGAATTTTAGATACTGTTTCTAGCCAATATGTACCCAAGAAAAAGATTAATTTAGAAGAGGATGAACAGAATAAAAGTATTAATGCTATTAATGCTATTAACAATAACGATATTATTGGTAGGTAATTTATATTGCAAAATGAATCTTTCTTTTAAAATAAAGGAAAAATAATAATAACTTATCTTTAAATTGATAAATAGAATTCTCAAATGATTCAATTGATGATGGTTTGAATTACACATACCAAGAACCTTCACAATCAGCCTCAATGAATGTATTTGAAGATGAAAACAATAAATTCAAACTCTCTTATACTAAGCCCACGTCTGGTTATTCAGTATTTCAATTTCTTCAATATAAAAACTATTTTGTAAATGTAGAAGTTGTACCTAAAAAATTCTTGGAAGATCACAACATAAGTAAAAATAAATATTACTTAAGTGGATTTGAAGTAGCTGTTTTAAAAAATGATTTAGAAATGGTAAAAAAAATTTTGGATTGGGCTGAAAAATATCAATATGTTGAAGGTGAGATTGATTCTCTTCAATACGTTTGCATGGTTTTTTTAAGAAACATAATGTTGCAATTTAAACCAACCATTTGTTTCGATTGGAATTATTTAGATAACAATCTTGAAAAGGCTGGAGGATTAGTTACATATTTAATTCAAGGACAGAATGAAAGAAATCCGATGATAGATTCTATTTATTTTGGATATGTGGATATGATGGATTTGCTTATTGAGTAAGTCTAATTAAATATTATAATTTTAAAAAGTATAGGATGATATTTTATTTTCCTTTGTTTATAGATATGCTGCAGGGGGGAACGATTTTTCTATCTTCGATATTAAAGATCCTGAAGAAGAAATTCCTATGTTCAAGATACCAAAGTAAATTTTTATTTTATAACCTTATACATGAATGGAATGATAATTAATTTATTTTTATTTTTCATTAAGATACTATCAAGGTTTAGATGTGAATGGTTCTAAGAAAAAATCTTGGATGACTCGTTATAATACTGATTTTTCTAATAAGTCTGTAAAACCCTCTTACATATTTTACGCTGCGTGTTATGGAAATATAACAAGTATACGATACTTTTTCTCTGAGAGGCCAATAAAAGCATTGAAAATGTTTGCACAAAAATACATTAATAACAACTCTAAAGATTTAAGAGTAACGATTTTGAATACAATTGAAGATATTCAAAATGTTGGAAGAAAATTATTTACTTACGAATTATTTAGAAAAAATGAAACACCATTTCATTGGGCTGTAGAAGGAAATAATCACTATGCAATTGAGGAACTAGTTAAATTATATAAAGAGAAAAAAATTAATGAACAATCAGAAGATAATAAGGAACAACAATTAACAATTGAAGAAATCTTAGATATGAGATCCGAACGCGAACAAGTCACTGCTTTACTTTTGGCTGCTTACCATGGTCACAATAAATGCGTTAGAACATTATTAGAAGTTGGAGCAAATCCCGAAATAGTAGATAGAAATGGTTGGTCTCTAGCTCATTATGCTGCGTACGTATAAATATTCATATCTTTATATTTTTTTCTTTTTTTAGTTAATTGTTTAAAAATATTAACTTTTTATTATTATAGAAATAAAAACGATGTTAAATTAATGGATTTATTACATGAGTTATTGCAACCAGAAACTTATCAGGGAATGTTGGGAAAACGTAGTAAATCATTCAATCACACACCAATATCAATCTCGATTCTAAATTCCAACATCGAACTAACTGAATATCTTTTACAACATGTTTCTACTGCGAATTTATTCACCCATGATTTTGAGAACAATCGATATCTTCATTTATCTCTTAGAGAAGGTCTTTGGAATATTTCAAAAAAATTGATTGAATTAGAATCTAAGATTACAGTTAAGGATGATGAGAAGTTTGGTTCCTTATTTCACGAAAATTCATTTGGACAAACCCCTACAGATATAGCCATGCAAATGTTTTTGAATGAATTATCATCAATTTTATTTGATTCACCGTTTTGTCCAAAAATAGATCAAACTATGGAAAAGTGCGCGATTAAAGCTTTTAACCTCATGGTACCATTTTATTTACCTAGAAATGGAGGAAATCCATCATCGAAAAGAGTACTTGCTGAATTTAATAAGGTTAATGATATGACATATAAATTAATCGAAAAAATTTCTCATGGATTAGGTAAAAAAATTGGATCGAAAGAAAAAGTTACTTATCCTGGAAGTTTTGCTTCAATATTCAAGTATCAGTCAAAGTCATCATGGTATTAATATAGAAAATTACTTTCTTATTGAATTGAAGAGTCAACGTCGATATGGTAATAATTTCTTATTGAAAAGAAGATATTAAATAAATAAAATAAATTGCTAAATAATAATTATTACATTTAACATCCTTAAAGTTATAACATAATTTTTCTTGAAAAAATTAAAAAATTAATAATTAATTAATAATTAGATTGATATTAGAACAAAATAGAAATGTCAATTTCATGATGCTGTATTATAAATTTGTGAATTTTTCCCTCAACACTAAACCTTCGTTCGGATTCACTTAAGAAAATTTTATTGGTGGACGTAGTTCATCAAATGACACGATCACGGTAATCGCCTTCTAGATTACTCCAAATCAGTATCTATATATGGATACGAATGATGATAATTATTAATCATTTTGGAGCGACGACTCTTTAAGATTTCTTTTTCTTTACGTGAAAGTCGTAAATATATATAAAAGGTGTTACTGCTTCGAATTATAGACTTTAAATAAAATTGGATATCAATAAATTTTAAAAAAAGAAGTTAGTATATAAATTTCCCATACCCACAACACGTTCAAACAAAGATAAAATTGATTATTAGTTTTCGTAAATTCTGAGAAAATTTAGAGCCGAAATTTTATAAATGAAATTTTATTGATCATTAAAACAATTGTTATATAAGGTTTCTTTTTTATAGAATTAGTTACATAAATAAATAATTATAAATAATTTTCGTTTAGTAATTCCTGTAACGTAGTCATAATTGATTTTAAAAATTTTTGTTTTTCAAACCCTTCAATTAATTCTTTGAAAATAAACACGATAAGCACTAATTCTTTAACTCGTCATTATTAAACAATACTGTATATTCCCAGTTAAACTTATTATCCCACTTCTCAATGTGATACAACCCCTGATAAATGCAATAAACTTAATCGATGTTTTTACTTCTATATAGTGTACTTCGTTTGTCAGTTTGTGGCGCAGTGTAATCAAATATTTTGGCAGTTAACCACCGTAAAGAAAATTTTGGAAAGTAAAATCATTGAGGTATTTATAAAAAAATCAAATTGATAACGCTTGCCAATCTAGGAATTAAGATTATCTGGCGTAGATTTTACGTGAAAAATTTTTTATAGGCTATTCACAAATGAGAAAATTACTGTCGCACAGATTTGTTTGTGAGGTTAGACATTGCGTCATTACACATTTCGACGAGATAAAAAAGCAATATAACATTAAATGTTTATAATAAATAATGTCCATATTAATTACTGTATAGTGTAATAATGAATATCTATTTGTTTTTAGCAAGTTATAAAATAAAAGATCTGAATATTATTGGATTTCAAAGTTTTCTTGTTTAGTTTAAATTGACTCGTCACGAAATTTTTTTTTGAAATTTTATATACTGTAATTATTGTAATTAAAAAAAAATTTTTTTTAATTATATTTTGATTATCCTGTATAAATTAATTTGAATTATTTAGTATACCAGCAGCTGATCTGTTTCTTCGTGATTACGTAACGTGTATAACGTGTAGCAACTGTATCATGTCTCCGTCAAAATTATTACGGTAGAATTATGTAATGTTATGATAAAATATTAGATATATCCCGATTTTTAGTTGATCATTGGATATTTAAATTCGTATCATAAATGCTATTGATGATATCATAATTTATCATTAAAATTATTGATAAAATCTAATATTAAAGTTAATTATTTAAATAATTAAAAAGTTAATATAATATTCCAACCAATAGTTGACCGGTCTTTACTTTGTTCATGCTACAGTTTATCTTAAGGATATTATTCGTGCCTACTAAATGGTATAAGTTCGTTGATCTCTGTGCGAAGCAGCAGGCTGTTGCTAGCATAACTTGAATGTATTCCCATTTTATAACATTAATTATACAATTCTTGTGATCTAATCTTTTTAACAATATAAAGTATTTTTTTTAAGAAAAAAGAAAAATTAAAAATAAGTATAAAATTAATTTACTTTGATAAGTATCTTTTAATAATCGTCCTAATTTTTTAAAATATAAATGATATAAGTATCACTAATATGCTGCGGGTTTGTTTCCGGATGATTCAGCTCTAGGGAAACTTGACTAGTTGACATAGTTCCGCCTAGTTCTAACAATATAGTGTCTCTGTTATGAAAATCATAAATACTGTAGTATGAAGTCTTTATTCTATGTGACTGTGACACCATAATAATATAATGTCTGATCATATGATAAAATTTATTTTCAACAAAACTTATTTACAGCAAGAAATAATAATTTGAAATTTTGTCGCGTTTTCAAAACCCATAGATAATTTGTTGAAACTATAAAAAAAAGTACTAATTCACGGTATTGTAATGACTTTAATTATCAGTAAAATCATCAAATTGACGGAGAGAAGTCAGCATTATGATCATTGTTAAGCATTTAAAATAGTTTGCTGTAAGTATACCTTTATACGCATCCTCCTTCAGGACATTAATTTTTTTTCTAAAACTAATTGTAGAAAATATTTTTAACTTGAACCAACAAGATGATAGTTTAGAATGGACGCGTTAATTCCATTTCGAATTATAAAGTTAGAAAGAGATATACCGTATCCTTAGTATACGACTTTTTACGACTACAATAATTAATAAAGAACCAATCTAACAAGAAAATAATTTACGACTAAGAAAATAAAATAAGTGAAGGCATTCACACTGTGACATACATATATATAAGTATTTGTATAGTATGGCCATAGCTTACTTATTCTACAAAAAAGTCTAATAAGGACCAGTATACAGTATTAATATATATATATATATATAAGGATAACAAAAACAATAATATAGCGTTTCTCGTGCATCAATCGCAAACTGTGGTCACGGAGTACACCCAGTCTTTAATTTTACTATTGCAATTATCTAATTAATAAAAAATCTAACAAATACTAAATTATAAAAAAAATTTGGGATTTCTTAAACTTTACAAATAAACTTTAATACATTTTATAGTTTTTTTTTTACCGGTTAGTAAAGAATATAAAGAATAATAACGCAAATTATAAGAATATAAAGATATAAAAATAATAACGAAAATTAATGTGAGAAAGAAATATAAAATAAAATAGATTGAAATAATAAAAAATTTTCTGTCTTCATATCTTCATACTTTGATCGTATTATGATCATATTTAGCCCTATTCATTTCCGGTTGATTGCATTTTTGGTCAAGGTTTGATTTATCTGATTTTTTTGTGTAAACATGAAATATCCGATATTTTGACCCCATAAAATTTTGACTTTTTATGTCGAACATGTTTCACTAATTAGAACGGTTTATTTGTTTATGACCGAAACATGCAACCGACCGGAAATGAGCAGGTCTATTATGTCTTTTTTTATTTTTTAATGATTAATTTACTTAGTTTGGTTTACAATGTACAATAATCTGTCATCGCAACAAGTATATAGTAAATAAATTTCATAAATTGTGTAACAAATTTAAATTTCCTGTTCATTCTCTAGTAGTAGCATTAAAACGAGAGCGATCGGTCATATACAGCAGAATGTAAGTAATTTTGGGTGCGAGTGAAGTGAATCATTTAAAAAATATTTTATAAGAGAAAATATTTGGTTGGAACGGTACATATTGTAATATGTGTAAATTATACCATTACATATAATGAAAGAATACCTATGGTGGTTTTGAAGTATAGAAAGATAGCATAATCCAAATCATACTATAATATTACACATGGAGCAATATTGCATAACTAATGGAAAAATCATTATAGAACTTAATATCCTTATGACGTAAAATAAAATGCGGAGTACAGTATATTATAATATGTCACTGCTTGTTCACTTACATTAATTAAATTTACATTGTCTTTTATTCTTCAAAATATGCAAATTGTACCACGTATTTTTCGTGTGTTCCGTTGTACCTAGTATTTTTAACTACAAAAATAATACTTTTTATAGCCGCAAATTATCCATGGGAAATTATGAAACATTTCTCTAGAATAATAATAATTTAGGTAAATTCATTATGATTCGTATAAAAATATCCTTTTACTATATATAGACAAAAAATATTAAATAATTGTAGATGTTTTGATGCGCCTTTGAAACATATGGAGATTTCATTCTAATTTCTATTAAAAAGATTTTTCTTTACTGCACATACAACTTAAATTATCTAATTAGTATGGCTTCGGTCCATAATCCATAAATAAGTTGAAGCTTCCGTTGCATTTATCGTAGTTTTTATGGTAATTTTATACAAAATTATATAGATATTAATTTTTAATTTTAAATTGAACGTCATTTGTTTATTTATTTATATTAAATCAGAAAGATTAACAAATAATAAAAAATGGTAAATGAATGGATTTTATGAGCTTTTCTTTATTGAGTCAATACACGCTTATAAAAATTTTTTTTTTTTTTATGCGAGATATTTCTATTTTCATTGTTGTTAATAAACAAAAATCATCTTTTTTTCTTTTTTTCTTTTTCTTTTTACAAAATTAGGTTAAATTTTTCCTTTTTTATTTTCATTATTAAAATAATGAATTTTTTTTTTAGTCGGTCATTTTTTATTCGCCAAATTTCTAAAAAAATGAATAAAGCTGTTTTACATATATGGTTAATCAACCTATTGTTGGAACTGTTAAATATTGTTTCAAAATTATTGCTCAAATTTTAAAAGAAAACGTGCCTAAAAAAAAATTACTAAAAATAGATAAATATCATGATAAATATCAAAAAGATAGATTTAAAATATTTTGTGCATCAGAATTTTTAAGAGCGATTTTTAGCATCTAAATAACATTATTATATGAATTGATTGCGGTTGCATTGGCGTTATCACGCATATTGTAACAATACACAGGTTATCATATCTTTTTGTTACTCTTTTCGTACTTTGTTACTCTTCTTTACTTACTTGTTAATAACCGGAAATTCTTATCAATAAAAAATATTATGATGGATTGAAACAATGTATTGTTATTTATTATTCAAAGAAAAGGAAATTAGCTTTTAAAATTTGAAATTTGTTACTTTTATCCCTTATATTACACTGTAAAAAATTCTGTATGATAGGCAAAAATTCGTCACTATATGCATATACATGCACTATGTCTGTCAACTTCGTTAAGAACATGAGATAACAGACCCCATTATACTCATATATTTATATGCTTATGCGAATAAAGTAATTAACAATAAAAAAAAAATTCATTTGGGTTGTACATCCGATGTTAAAATTAGAATGTTGATTCCTCATCATTTTAAAAATAACGATGATGTAATTTAATTCCTTGATTCTTTTCTCCGATCCTCTCATTATGACATTAACTTTTATATTAACTTGAATCGAATGACCTTATTTATTATTTATCATTTAAATTACATAAGATAATTAATATCTTATTTTAATGAAGTGGCATAGCTAAATTAGAAATAAAATAATTGCGCCGCATTGCTTCTCCTTATTAAACTGCTGTGCTATTGTTTGTTTATTTTTATTCCCCATTTTTAACAAAAAAAAAAAAAAATGCCAAGCATAATTAATTTTTTGTACGATACCTTTATTGTGCGGTATTTTTTTATGCGGCATTTTTCCTATTAGAAAAATCTCCATTTTGTGTTCTATTTCGTCAAATGTGGATAATTGACATGCATGAATGATATTCTATTCCTGTAAGAATTTTCTGGAAATAAAATTTATTTTTATCTTTGATGTATTTTAATTTTTTTTTAAAACAATGGTATTATATATTTTATCTCATTTTATTAATAAATTTTTTATATAAAAACATTTTTTCTTTCGATAAATAATTATAAAAATTATTTAGAAACGAAGCATTCAATCATCTGCATATCTTTACCAGTTACTAATTACGTGGTTCTATTTACTTGATTAGATTCCTTCTCCTTTTCTTCCTCCCTATTATAATTATTATTTGGTAGCTCTTTTTTATAGTTGAATGGCGGGAATTATGATTTTGGTAAAATATTCAAAAATATATTGTGTACAGAAAACAAAAAGAGTGGAATATGCTACATGATATCGGATGTAATAAACAATTTGTGAATAATAATAACAGATAATAACAATAACAATTATGTGAAGCCATCGCGGATCGTATTCCGGGAATATTTAATAATTATTTTATGGTTTGAAAATTGATTTTGTAAAACAAATGAATGATTTTCCGATAATAATATGAAAATTTTTCAAACAAAAAATCCCTCACTACTTACTTTTAATGGAAAAATTCATTTTAAAAAAAAAAATGTATATATTTGGTTTATTGTACAAATATCGTAAGAACCCTGAACACAAAAAAAGTCCCTGTCATCTAATCTTAGTTAATCCGCAGTAAAATTTCATATACGTTATATATATAATACGTTTTTTTTGAAGTTTATTTTTGTACCTCCAATTATCTTGTTCCGTCTCCTGCTTTGATGTTTACATTGGCGTTTAACTAATTAATTTTTATTTATATTTGTTGTATGTTTTAACCATGTTTGTCATTTTTTTTTTTTTGTGATACGTTCATTACATACATGAAACATTTATTAATGGTCAAAAATCGCTCATTCAAAATTCAATCAAACCCTATTAAGTTCTCCGTTGTTTATATTACTTTTTCATACGTAAGAATGTTTTAAAATATAAAATAATAATTTATATATAAAAATATATATTTTTTATTGTCCGGACTATCCACGGGTATTGAGTGTACTTTTCTATCCATCACACCCCTGCTGCACGTACTATTTCCTTTTTAGATAATATAATCCTTATTGTACCACCTTCTTGTTACCATTTTCTTGTCCCTTGTTGTACTTTATACGAATCTTTTATTTCATTTGTACTTTTGTATAACGAATGATTTTTTTATTATAATGAGAAATTAAGCCGATCGATTTCTTAAAATATAACAAAATTCTCGTGGCCTAAACTTACGTTATGATTGCGACGGGCTTTATCGTTTCCGGTATCCTAGTTTATATATAATTTATAATTAAAATATTTTTAACTTTCTACTTATGGTTAAATTGTCCTATATATAGATATATTTTTTATAGTCTTCGAAATTTATTTTAGTATAATAAAAAAAAAATCATTTTGTCTTTTGGTCCTTTCAAAGATATAAAAATGCTGGAATCTTGACTGACTCTTTTTGAAAAAAAAAAAGAATATTTTTTTTTGTACCAACGACTAAAAAAAAAATATTTTTTTATTTTTTGAATTAACGACCAAAAAACAAAAAAAAATTTATTCAACGACAAAAAAAAAAAAAAAAAAAAAAAAAAAAAACAAAAAAAAAAAAAAAAAAAAATAGTTCCTTTCAAATTATTTAAATTATTTTTTCACTACATTAAAAATATTTAAGAATATAATTTTATTTATTTTTTTATAAATAATTTTTAATTTAATAAAAAAAAATGAGTCTCTTAAGAAAGTCACTTATCATTTCGGCAATTTTGGCCGCTTATATCTTTGCAGTAGTATTCGCTGCAGGAGGAGCTACAGATCCAAGAAGTGGAAATAATGTTTGTAATAATTCCAAGAAAGACCTATTTAATGGAACTCAAAATCCTGAAGGTTCATGCGTAACCACAGTTATGGGAGAAATTCCAAGCAAGAAACTGATGATTTCGACTGTAATCCGTTTTCCAAAGAATAATGAAGTGATTAAAGAGAACACACCATTCACTATTAGAACCAAAACTACTAACTTAGAAGCTGGCTTTTTCGATGATCCTGTAACAGAATATTATCTCTTCCCACAAACTCTTAATAAAGATGGAATTATTCAAGGCCATTCTCACGTAACAGTTCAAAAAATTGAAGATGAAAATGAACCTCTTAATCCCGAAATCTTCGCTTTCTTCAAAGGCTTAAATGATCCAGCAGACGGAAATGGTGAATTAACCGCACTAGTTGAAAAAGGTTTACCAGCTGGTAATTATCGTTGTTGCACCGTAGTTTCTTCATTTGCTCATCAACCTGTTTTAATGCCTGTTGCTCAAAGAGGTAATTATAAAATTTTCTGTAAATCATGAAATTAATAATGTATCGCGACGAAACTAATAAAATTTTCTAAAAAATTTTTTTTTCTCATAGGCGCTCAAGATGATTGTGTAAGATTCACCGTTGAAAAATAATAGTTTACAAATTTTAAAATAATTTTCAAAAAATAAGGTCCAAGTTTTTCGTCACCTTTAATTCTTTCACGTGGCTTAAAATTCTTTCTTCCTTTTCGAATTCTTTTGAATATATAAACATTGGGGCTTTTTTTTTTCTTTTTTTCTTATAATGAAAAAAAAAAATAATGTATATTTATTATAAAATAAGTTAGAGATGAAATGAAGATATAAATAAAAAAAAAAAAAAAAAAAAAAAAAAAAAAAAAAAAAAAAAAAAAAAAAATCAAAATTTGAAAGGTTATTTTTTAGGGTCGTCCTTTTTAATAATAGTTTTTTTTTTATTTAATTTTAATTACTACACTCATACTAAAATATGTATTTATAATAAAAAATTTTTCTTATAAAATCTTTTAATGAAAATAAATTATTTAAAGTTGTGCCAAGTTGTTTCAATTAAAGCGTGAATTCGTTAATACATTTATTTTAGAAATGAATTCGTTAATATATTTATTTTAGAAAAGAATTCGCTAATACATTGTATATTTTAAATGAATTCGTTAATACAATTATAATTTATAATTACTTAAATAAACCACTAGATAAATAGGAATCTTTTAAAAAGTTGTAAAAAAAAAAAAAATTTAAATGAAAAAAATCTTTATGCATCATATGCGTCAATGCGTGACAGCGTCATACGCGTACGTTTTCAACAGAATTTATTAGTACTTGCTACTGACTATCAACGTAAGTTGGCATCGATTATCGTTAATCGTTTAAAAATTTATGAATTCAAATTTAATATCATTACGTCACAAACCATAGATATAACATTACTTTCACGGATTCACGGATCCGTCGGATTCCCAGTCCCAAGAAGTCCCGAGAAGGCACTTATTCTTAGTTGTAACTATTTACTGGATTTATTAATAAAATATAATAGTTATTCTAATAATTACCCGCTGATATCTAGATGGAATATTCTTCAACTGCAAGCCTGTTTGCAACCATAATAATGTTTTTCCTGATGAAATATGGCTTAGGGTTAGCAAAAGGGAGGCTTAGGGTTAGCAAAAGGGAGGCTTAGGGTTAGCAAAAGGGAGGCTTAGGGCTAGCAAAAGGGAGGCTTAGGGCTAGCAAAAGGGAGGCTTAGGGTTAGCAAAAGGGAGTTTTCCGCAAATGCAAGTACTTATTTCTAATGATATTACGAGCAAATATGGTTCTTCAAATAATAACACTACAATTTCTCTTACGTCCAATAATATTTCCTATGACCTCAAATACACTATTCTCCTCTTTGACAATATTCCGGTATCCTGTTTGATAAACAGAAGTATGTGTAACGTGTATGTTTCGTATACGTTTTAAACCTTACAATATTTATATTTAACTTTATTTAGTTATTTAAATTTCATTTACTCAGTTGTTATTTATCGTGCGTGATCCATTAGATAGGATTTGACCCTGAAAATCGGTAAATAAATGACCATTCGAAAACTTTATTTATTTATTATTTATTATTCGATAGGATGATCACACAGCCCCTTTCAACTTGAAATTTCCTTTTTTTTGTTTTATATATCAATTTTTAGTTAATTTAAAAAAAAAAAAAAAATCAATTCATTTAAACTGTTCTGTATATATGATTCGATAATTAAAACCGTAATCCAAATATGGGATTATTCACATTATTTAATTCCTATGATTAAAATTAGTATTGTTCATTTGTAAAACAATTAGAAAATTACAAATTTTATGTGAAACGAAGATAAGATTTTTTTTCTTAGAAAATTTAAAGATCTAAAATTTCACTTTTTTTTTATTATGAACATGAGTAATAAATTTAATGAATATTGGCGTTAGTGTCGTACTTTTGTTAAACTTTCATGTAAATAAATAAAAAGGGTTATATATATATATTATATATCCTTTTTTACTATTTAAGGGAATCATAATAGAAATTTCGATACGAGCAATGATTTTCTTAAAAAATTTTGTTTGTACTTTTCGTTCGTACGGTTGTAGACACTTTTCGTCTTTTTCAAGATTAATTAATTAAAATTACACTTTAATAACCCTCGGTATAACAAACCTCCAGTTGGACAACTTTGGATCGTTATATCGGATATTTGATAAATCAAATATCCTTTAATACTGTATATCGATACTATATAGTAACTAGTCAGTATATGAAATTATCAAATATTGACCAGGCGTAGGAGTGATCTGCGTAGCATAGTGCTGGCCGAAATAAGTTAATTCTAGGCCAGCATTATGATGGTATTGGTTTTTCGTATGAAATAAAATCTATTGATTAAATCAGAAACTCGGCGATACTCACACTAAAATCTCTATATACTGTAGTTAATCATTCGACCCGTGACAAATTATAAGATTTGATTTACAATCTTTTTTACTATATTGATGAAACTCATACGGCTTGCTTTCTATATTTCAAAGTTACCCGTCCTGTATCTCAAATTCGTTGTAATCTTGCAGTAAAGAAGTTGAAAATTATAATTGGTTTAAACAAAATACTCATTTTAGGGTAGTGTGCAATTACATATAATGAATCTACACCAATAATCATGTGATTTAACTCCTGATGATGCCAGCCTATTAAAAAGAATTAATATCTCATCATTTCACATTCACCATCAAAAATTCTTGATTTAAATTCCATGTTTTGAATTTATTAGATTTGTTGATCACTTGGAGTTTTTACAGTAAGTATGAAAATATTACGACAATATTCTTTACACCAAAATTGAAATTGACGATGAACTAAACCATCTGGTAGATTAAATAGCTTCCGTTAAGCCGCACCGCCTATTATCACTGATGTCTCCGAAAAAGTATCGAGATTGCCTGATCTCTTTTATTCGGTTAAGGAAAAGAAAAGCGGAGGAAGGCAGTGAAAGTAGAAACTGAAAGAAAGGAAAATTTAACTATCCTCCAGAATCAAAAGAAGACTATGACAGTCTTTTTTCCATTTTGGGAAATAGACTAAATGATATCATTAAATTTGTGGAAGAGAACCGCATTGGCCTTTTCGAAGTCCGCCATCATTGGTGATTGCTTTATATATATAAGTTTAAGTGGTATAGGTGGTAAAGATCAAATAAGGTAGGAACCTTTTGAAGATTCTGGAAATACAAATCATTTACAATAACCGTGCTCAATATTTTTGGAATAAAGTGAAATTGCGAGTGTAGTAAAGATGTTCATGTGCTCCTTTTTGATACATACGAGCCAATACTTATGGATAAGGTGACAACTGTGTAATTTAGTGTCAATAATACTCTTAACTTGAAAGCCTTACTTCTAATAGCAGATGAAATATTTAAGGATTTTATAAGATATTGTGTTCAGATGCGCGTTTTGGTGTTTATGATTCTCGAGGAAATTGAGGTTGCGATTTTCTCTTACCGAAAGTCATGTTGGCTTATGTAATATATTTTGAATTTGTTATTTATTTGTTATAAAGGTAAAATCAAATCATTTCTAGCTGAAAAACTGAAGAAGCTTTGACAATGCTACAAATGATGCATTATCTTGCTTTGCTATTAATGTAATGAAAGGTTCACGTGTTTTTATTGGATCAATAATTGGAATCAAACACCCAACTTTGAAGAATTTTTGAAATGAACCATTGAATGCATGAGCTCTTCTACATTAATTAATTCGTACAGAAGAAAAAACATATTTACTAGCAGATGGAGTGGTATCAAATTGACACAACCGTAATCCCAAAGGATGCATTGACGTTGATGCTACATTTGGCGTGGATGGATTTCTAGATTTTTTTGTTAATACTTAATAGCAATTATTGTTAGAATTGAGCCAACTCATGAGGATAATCATTTGAGAGAGCATGCAGGAAGATTTGTGAATAGTAGTAAGTATGTTGAATTCCAATGAAGAATTGGACTACCCTTGACTTGCGAAGTTATCAAAAAGAAGTAAGAGAATTACAACCAAACTTTTGATACGTGCTTTACTCGTATGATTATAAAAGTGTTACTATCAAGCGTAATGGTCAACGTGATAAAATTCTTTACTTGAAAGGTGATACAGTAGGACCCCGAAATATACATAAAAAGGTCAGGTTCAAGTTTGCGTACAATCATCCCAAAAAAAAAAATCATGAAAATCATTCCTTATATAGATAATTCCTGGTGGAAAGCCATTACCTTTTTTGGATACTGACCGAAATTATCATAATTCCGGCCCTGAAAAAATGCGTACAGCTAATAGTAAATTTTTTTTGGCCGTCACCTTACCTCTGTATATATATTTCGGGGTCCTGATACAGTGTAACTTTATTGTAAATTTTTATTGCATAATAAATTATCAATCGTCCAATAAATGTTGAAATAACGTGATGAAAACTTTCGCTAGATTAGAAATTCACATCATTTAACGTTAAAATCAAAATACAGCAACTTTTATAATCACAAGTTTATTACGTAAAATAGTACATTATAAAAGTATTTTTTAATAATTGGATAAAGATTATTTAAAAATACTGAAATGAATAAAATTTTCTTAAAATATTACACAAGCAAGACTTTCTGTCCATCATAAAATCAATGATCAATGTTAATTGATTCGATTAAGAACACTATATTGTATATTACGATATTAATGTTGCCTTTAATAGGCCTTTGACTCAAATCAATTAATTATAATATTAGATTGTAAATTGGATATTCATTTTTCAACTAACCTTTAATAGCGTGGTCTACTGTAATGTTTGTAACCGTTTGCAATTTATGTTTTTATAATATTACGGTTTCGGTATGATCGAAATTGGGTTACAACTTGCAACCTAAATCGGAATTTGAAATGTCGTAATTATTACTTTTAAAATGTATTAGTTTGTTTAATAAAAAATTTAGAAAACATTAGCATAAATTAATCCTGTTGCAACGCAACGGGTTGCAGCTAGTAATATTTATAAATAACAAGATATAGTATCATGAATACTAAAATTCATTTTATCAATAATACGAGTCCGTACGATATGTGGCCTCTCAAGACAACATTTTTAATCATAAATGTCTGTTTGAAATGGTATATCACTTTATTAATAAAATTACAAGCTTGATAATACAAAAATAGTACTCTATTCTAAAATGTATATAGTTATTGCTGTCTATCCTTTCTTTCTCGCTCATGAGACGAGAATATAAAAAAATTTCTCTTTTACTTGCTGATATCAACTTTAATTCAGGATTTACAGCAAAGATTTATTAGTTTCATCCATCTTATGAATACCCTTAGTAATGTTTTAATAATGTCTTTGAGCTCTTAATAATGCCTTTGAACGTAATATTGTCTTCAAGCATCCTACATTCAAATAATGAAGCATACATTCCAGAACCGCCTTCTCTGAAATTCTCTAATATTCTGGTTATTGACACCATAGCAAGAGTCGTTGTAATTTTTGTTTGCCAGAAATTATTACTTAATAGATAACCATTCTTAATAGATTGAATTACAATTATACTTATAAAAAGAATAAGGTTAACATATCGGAGTAGATTGAAAATCTCGTATATGTCATATGTGTACCATTTGGCAAAATCAAGGTATAATTCTGATAAAATCGATTAAGGCTGGAGATGATAAAAAGAAAAATATTAATATATACATTACAGCTTTTCCCAAAGTTCTATCAATCTTGTAATTTCTACGAATACTCATTTATGCAAAATTCTTCAAATAGGGTAAAATTACTATAGCCAGATTATCTCATCTTATTTTTATATTCGGCGTTTGAAAAAGTGTAAGTTGGACCATATAAGAAAAATGAACACGTGTAAGTCAAATAAAAGAATTTACAAATTATTACATCAACTTTCGAAGGACCTTTTTTAGGTATTGACATTAGAACCATTATAATAGTGGGAATACAGTAAGGTTAGCGATAATTTTTAGACTGACTTTTAAACCAATTTTTTTCCACCATGCAATGTTTACACAAAAAACTCATAAAATGTAGCGAACCCCAAATTATAATATCGTCAAATATATCTGCACCAAAATCATGAAAATCATGATTTTGTTAATCCAATGCCTGATTTTGCTATTCTCATTCTCGTTATTGTTATTTTCCATTCTCGATATTGTTATTTTCTTTCTCGATATTCTCATTCTCATTATTGTTATTCTCATTCTCGTTTTTGTCATTCTTGTTATTATTATTCTTGTTTCTGCCTCTCCCATTCCTGCAATCTCCATCCCCGGTTCTACTGCTGAGTCATGCAGCTATAATGGTAACCGCGATTCCAGTGATGAAATCCCTCTAGAAATCATCAAATGGATCGTAAATTATTTTTTGCAAAAAAATTAACAGAATAATTTTGCGAAAAAATGAGAAAACTTATTCTGCTTTTTACTTCCTTATATCGGACACCGAGATAGGATAGATCCTTGTTTGTATTAAAAATGTGATATTGCATTATAGTTATGTGGTAGGCGACATTGTGTTTCCAATTGCATAAACGGAATTTGTAAATTCTAAATGAATATTATGTTTAAAGTTTATGTTTCTCATAAACCGAATTCATTTTATTATAATTCCATTCTTCCAATTGCATATTGTAGCACACATCAAACTAAAATCACGTGCTCTCAATGATTTATTTGATGATCCCGTGTGCCACCACTTGTCAAAAAAAATTAAAATGATGAAATTTTAAATTTTTTTTATATTATAAATTTCAGAAATAAATAAATTATTTAATTAATGAATCCCATGCAGCTCACAAAATCTAATTAAAAATTGCCGGATTTTCCGAAATGTTTTTGATAAATCCGGCAAAATTTTTTAAATCCGGAAATTTTTCGGACATGACGCAGCAGATTTCCGGTAAATTTTACAAATATCTTTTTAATAACGTAATAATCCAATATTTCTTTTACTTTAGTAATAAATTATAATAATACCTCATCTCATACAAATGTGACTATTTGATTCTGGTCACATGTTCCGATATAAAAGATGAATTTTCAAAAATTTTAAACTTTTACCGAAATTTTTTCAAAAGCGATCCCATGTTAAAGATGAAATTTATGCAAATAGAATACAAGAAATCAAAAAATATTATTATGTAACATTTAATATGTAACGTAATTTTCCAAATTTTTTTAATGACTAATTGATTTATAAATTTACCAACAAAAATTAATTTTTGTTGATTTAGTGGTATTGCCTTCAATAGTATGAATTTTCGGTTTAAACTGATCAATTGTTTCATTAAAATCAACATCTACTAATGTAGTTTACCCGTTACCCGTTAAAATACACAGTTTTGTCTATAAAATTTGATTCTTGCTTCTAAGATTACTATTGTAATCTGATCCGAGTAATACTTTTGAATTTTTACACCATGGTATTCTTAATTGTTTATTATTACCATTTATGTTGTCAGTTGGTACTTTACCACTAATTATGAGATTGATGAAGAGATATTGTGCTATTCGCAATTAACGTTGCAAATAATAATACTTGGTTTAATTTCTTTTTTAATATGTAAAGAAAATTATGCTTTTCTGTAAATGCTTATCTGTAATAATATTATTTATAGTTATTTTTATTATGAGGAATATTAAATTAATATACCAAATATTATTATGTATTTGTTAATAAACCACTTTGAATTATTATTTTTGTTTATTTATTGATCCAGAATATTATCAATCTTTTTAAATTTTTTGTGAATTGATAAGATAGAGCAGAAACCGTGATTTGCTACTATTAGTATTAGGTACGTTACTATCGTAATGTCGGACTATCCCCGATGACACTTTTTTGAGGTCATAACGATAATACATTAAAAGGATAATCTTAAAAGTTAACCAAAAAGTATTTTTTCGATATATAAAATATTATTTGACGAAGTTCAGTTCGAGAAATGGCCAATTGGAAAATTGACTTCAGGAAATGATATGTACAGGAAAATGGCAATCGGGATATCATATTGTAACCAGAGAGAGTATGTGTATTTTTAAAACTAAAAACTAAAATAAAGTTACAACTTATCAAATTGTACAACGTACTCTTTTTTGATACAAATTATTTATCAAAAGTTAGACCAGTATGCGGGTGTTTTATGATTACTTCGATTATTTTTTTAATGCCGCAAAAAAATATATATCTAAGACCTGGTCATCAGGATCACGTGATCGTAAAAATAATAAGCTTGTAGTGTATTAATAGTTAAGTCGTTCTATAATATTCATGACTTAAAAATATGCAATTTGCTCTAAACGACGAATGGAATAACAGAAGCATCGAAACTTTAAATGTTTGAAGTAATCAGAAAGATCGTCAAAGGTAATTTTTAAAGTTTCTACTTTCTAGTAATTCTTTAATCATAGATTTTTAATCATGACTAAAACCAAAAGTAAACATGTTTTTAAAAAGTTTATCCAAAGGACTGGCTTTATGAGAGATTTTCTTTATTCTAACAATAAACTATAAATTTAATCATGTGATTATGGAATGTACTGTATCAAAGAATTTCTCAAAATAAAAAATAAAAAAAAAAAATTAAAAATCATATCGATAGAAGGTTAAAATTATCAAAATAATGAGAATAATAATCACATGTAGATGTAAAAGGAGCTATTTTGGTGAATTATTTGAATGATTCAAATAAGTATAAACTTGCTGAAGTTGATTGTTAATATCTGAATTAGTTGCAGGCATAATAATAATATTTGTCTGGGGAGAATTAACATTAATCCTAAGTGAATTAAGCAAAGGAAAGATACTTGACTGAGGTGGATTTTGACCGATATATCGTGAGTAGAATTGCGCGTTAGTATCATCGTTGTCAGAAATGCCATTGGACGTGGATTGCGAAGGAAAAATAGTAGTATTATTATTGTTTGAAGGATCACATTGTTGGTTATCAGGGTCAGGAGGAATACTCGTAGGATTATCATGATTTCTCATCACGGAAATGTCATTATCATACTGCTGGCGATTAGGTTCTGGAGAAATACTCTTAGGTGTAGGATAATGTGTAGGATAATTATCATGGTTGTTCATCACGTTGTTAGAAGCATCATTGTAGTTATTATCTGTCGAAAAATGACCCGTTTGAATATCAGAAGATTGCGGTATATTGCCATTATTAGTTTCTCGAGATGAGCCCGGCGAGTTCATGAGGGATGAGATTCTGTAAGGAATATGTTTATTACTATCCATGGTTTATTTGAATAACGTGATGTTGAATTTATAAATTGTGGATTGATGCAGGAATTTTTCAGAGGTTTTTATAAGAATAAACCTTGTAAAAAATAATAGATTAAACACGTCACAAGATCGAGTCATCTTGTATACCATAAAACTTTTTTTTTGTCTAGTGTTGTAGAAAATAGTACTTACAATAATAATAAACGTAAAACGCCGTAATGAGTCACGGCTGTAGATGATGAGACATTTCATTAATTTCATAATTTAATGTATACGTAACAAACTCTTATACATGGTTTATTAATATATTATCGTTCAGCTAGTAAGATCATTTAGACTTGATATTGTTTTAAATTGATCAATATTATTTATGTTATAACAATATTGTGTAAAGCTTATTATAAGCTATTAGTTTATTTTATCAGTCAATATGATCAGTGAGGGCAGAACGATAACACTTTTATTGGATGTTGGCTATATCGGTCCTGTGACCGATATAGTTACTCCCAATATATATTTATCGTACGGCCTGACCATAACAGAGAAGTTTATCAATAGTCTATATAAGTTTATTTTAACAAATTTTATTTTAATTAACTCCTCCTACTAACAACAATATACAGTATATAGTTTATCCGATGCTATAAGCTTTAATCAACGAAATATCTAAAATTAAATCATGTTATAACCGTACGATAATTCACGTTAACCAATATAAAAAAATACCACCGTACAATATCTATATTATCGTACAGTCAAATAAACTATCGATATTCGATATTGTACGCAAATAAATTATTACAGCTGATTTCATAATATACGGGACACCAATCATTTTTACTGAAACTCGGTAAGATTCGGTGAAACTCTGAATAAAATAAAAACTACACCACTGTGCTCGGACCAGTGCTCCGAATCTAACAATATAGTTTTTGCCTTATTCTGAACTTTACCGAGTTTTACCAAATGTACCGAGTTGTCTCTCGGTATGTGACTGGGTGTCCCTTATATTATGAAATCAGCTGTAATATCAATATTGAAGATAATTAAAATATCGGTCAAATAAAATCAGCATGATCCTATAGGGCCGTGCGATAATTATTGAAATAACCTTTGGCGCCAATTTATCGTTATTGCGTTATGGATACTAAAGATAAATCTTTATTTTACCGAGAACGTGTAGAATCAGTTTTTTTCGATGAAATTAATCCATTATTACCGAAGCCAATAAAAAATTGGAATCCATTACTTAATTTAAACTTGTAGTCGTTAACTATTAATTTGTTTAAATGTGCAATATAAGATATATACGAGATATACCGGTACGCTAATTAGGAACTTACCTCCACATTAGTATTACGCACTAGCTCTTTACCAAAACATTGTATATCATTTCAATAATAATCTGCAACCGAGTATCTACTTAAAAAAATCATAAACAAGATAAATTATGAATAATTATGTGAAATCTATCTTTATTTTCGTAACTATATCATCATAACAAGCCCACTATCAACATCTATCTTATTGTTAGTCATAATGTATTCAGAAAGGTATAAAACTTATTTTATCACTTTTATGACGTTAGCAATTCTCAAAGATGAAGGTGGAAAATTTGTCAAGAAGGATTGGTTTAGACAAGTTAACCTCAAGGAATTTATCTGCCCTGTAGTTGATGATTCTGTCAGACACTGAAAATTTGAAAAGTTAATGTCGATGAAGCAAAAATTACATTTACCGAAATGACATTGTGGGAAAGCTTAACGGAAAATGAAATGAAACCTCAAAAACTGTTTATTGAATATTTTCAAACCGAATTAGATGACCAAAATGAATTTACAGCGAACAACATCCACATCATCACCATCATTCCCACAATTAGTAAGCGTCTCCCAATGTTTTCGCGCTTTCTTATATCAAGCACCACCCACAAGACAAACCGGTAAGAATGTGTGAAATTGCTGTTTTAAAATACTAAAGAATTTTCTTGTATAATTCAGATTAATCTCCATTGTTTCTGCACAAATTTATTTTTCTTGTCAAATCATAAAGTCAAGAGAATTTGATTTATTTTTGGAAAGAGTAGGATAAAGGTTAAAATCCATTAATGATTATAATACAATTCCAAGGATAATCACCTGGAAATTATTACCCAATCACTTTCGGTACTACCTATTAGTATAATTCCAATAATTTTAATAGTAGAATATTTTGCATTATTGTATAGTCCTTTTATCTGTTATCGAAAGAATTATTTGCAAACAAATTAATCAATTCCAGGTAAACGAGAAAAAAATGCGAAACGTTCAAAATTATGTTACTTCATTAATACAAAAAAAAAAGATATAAGGAAATTTACGTACATGATAACAACCTAATTTTATTATACACTATGTTTTTAACAGTCTATAAGTTTAAATTTAGAAAAATTCATTAACTAATTTTTTTTTTTTGCATAATAAAATCGTTACAAATTTGCGTTCACTGAAATTATTACGTTGTGTAATAATATTATTGCCTAAACTTTGATTGGTTCAATTGACCTAAAAACTTTAAGGTATTGTTTTCAAAGAATAACTACTTATAAGAAAACAAGAATCATTTTTTGCACTCCATTTAAAATCAGAATATACAAACGCTGCTAATTTACATAATAAATAAACTGACTTTCAAAATTTTAAAGTAGTATTATTATGACAGATTTGTGAAAATTCAAACTAGCTTAATAGAAATCTTAATATGATTTACGTGATCATAAACAATTTAAATATAGTTTGCTTGTTTGACTAACTGTTGAAATTATTGCGGTAAAGTAAAAACATAAGTGCAACATGATAAAACTTTACCTTGCAACCATTCAAAAAATTTTTGGGCACGTTATTATAAAATATTTGTCTTAATGTATCACACTTACATCCCCCTGTTGCTGTTTTTACTATTTATATAGGGACGAATTTTTTAGTGCGGGAAACTCTATTGGATTTATGTCACATGCCTGAGTTTTTTAGATATTCAAATAATTAATACGCTGATTTAAATAAACCTGATTGGTTAAATTATTTATTATAATTATTACAATCATTCTTTTATATTATTGATTACAATTTGCAAAAAATCTATTAATTACTCATAACTTTATCAAAATCTTTATTTTTTGTCATATAAAGAACCATAAAAAATCATATTATCATAAAAAATCATAATGATGAAGAATTCAAGAATAATAAAAAGAATTACAAAAATTACAAAAAGACACATCACGAAAAAAAATGATAAAACTGGCGTTATTTTAAAACAAAAAAAAAAAAAAAAAAAAAAAAAAAAAAAAAAAAAAAAAAAAAAAAAA
>JADRCO010000227.1:0-42149 GCA_021464525.1 Rhizophagus sp. LPA8_4_AMF | reverse complement strand
TTTTTATTCATTGGAATGGTAACTCACTGATCTGCAACTTACTAATTAAAATTTCATTTCCAATTCATTGAGTTAGGTGCTTGAGAATGCCCTAATTCTAGTCACCTTACTTTAATCCTAACCCTAGTAATCAACTCACTCTACTTATCCTCTCTAGCTCTACTAACACTAATCCTAACCCTAATCTAACCCTAATCCTAAACCTAAACCTAAATCTTACCTAATCTCTAATACTAAACCTAACTTTTAACTTAATCTTTAATCCTACTAATATAATTATTAGTGAAATTAATTTTTATTGGTATAATTTATTATGCATAAATTACTTCAAATATATAAAATAAATCAATTTTTATTTTTGTAAATTTTTTAAATTAATAGATTAAAGAATTTTCTTAAATATATTATTTTTAATATATTAAAGAACTTCAATTTATACAATATTCTTTGTATATATACCTGATCTATTAATACAAACATTTTTTACTAAAATTTTAATATTATCTTTTAATTAAACCCTTGATAATGCAAAGTCAATTGAAAATACAATTAAAAGAGCAATATGAATCTTATGCATTATTTTCACCATAAGAAAGAATTCAGCTTGAAAACTATTATAACCAACTACTACATATAATTAACCATGAGCAAATACAGGATTATGTAAATCTAAACCTACACATGTTATTGTTTGCCCTTGAGCTTTATTGATTGTCATAGCAAAGGCTAAGTGAACTGGAAATTGATGACATACTAATAGAAATAACAAATCAGCATCAGATGGTGAATTCAAGGAATAAATACTCTTTTTAACAAGATGTGATCCTGTTAAAATTCTGCATCTATTACATGTTGTTGAAACCTTTTAAATATTACATTACAAAATCCTTCTGTTGGATTAATATTTCTTAAAAGTATAATAGGTATACCAACTTTAAAAACCAATTTATGGGAAGGAATTCCCCTTGGTGTTAAAGTGTTTGAGAATTCTATAGAATAAAGATTTTGATGAACTAAATCCTTATTTTCAACTGAATCTGCTGATAAGAATTCATTAACTTCTCCAGGAAAAATGTTAATTATTTGTTTATTAATATAATCAATGTCTTCATTTTTTATTGTAAGTATTGCTCAATCTTTAATATAGTTAATATAATTATTAGTATTTTTATAATTTTCATCAATATTATAAAAGATTTTAGAAATTAATAATTCAAGTTTTTCATCATCAAGAATTATATTATCATGCAATTTTACAATATCTTCACCAATTTCAGGATATGTGGATTCTTTTCCTTCACCAATTTGTAATATATAGTTAACAAAATTTTGTTCGTTATTTTGTTGTTAAATTCTTATATTTATAGTTAAATGCATTACATTCATAGATCTGAAGATTTTATACATGCATCTATAATATGTGAATGTGTTTCTCAAATTACTATTGGTAAAATTTGCCTGAAATCTCCACCATTACAAAACTTATACTTCTAAATGGTTTATTAATTTGTGTTATATCTAAATGTTCTGTCAACAGCTTTAAAGGCAATTTATGTGCCATTGGTACTTTATCCCAAATGATTAATTTTGTTTCTTTAATTAATTTTGATAATTCAGATTGGTAACTTATATTTAATGTTGAAGTTTCAGTTAATTTAATGGAAATTGTAAACCTTAAATGAGTAATTGTTCCTCCATTTATCAATAATGCTGCAATTTCTGATGAAGCAACTGCAATAGCAATTTACTTTAGTTAAAATCATATTAAGTAAAAAGGACTTTCCATAGCCTTCTGGACCATCAACAAAATACAGTTTGATCTATCTCTTTATGAAATGCTTTAATGATAGAATTATAAATTGTTTTTTGATTAATATTTAATTGATTTTCTTTTTCTATAAAATTTTGTAATTTATTTAAATTGTAATTTAATTCTTTTATTATTAAATTTGGTTGTTCAGAATTTTCATTTAATAAAGGATAATTAGGTCTTGGAAGAAAAAAATCTTCTAATATTTTATCATAAGATATAAGGTTTTTTTGATTATAAAATAATAGTTTGTAAAACATTAGCAAATATTGAATTATCAGATAAATTATTAGTTTTTTTAAGTATTATTTGTTGTTTTTCATAATTATCATCTAAATCACCTAAATAATTATTTAAAAGATCTTTAGCATTAACTTCTTTAGGATTACAAAATAATAAAATAAAGGCAAATAACTGTCTTAATTGGGATGTCATCATATATGTTGCATCTTTTTTCAGACATTTATCAAATTCATTATCTTCTTCATCTAATAAATTATATTGACATGCTGCTTCTTCAAAAGTATTATAAACAGTTCCATTTATAGTACAAATGGCTTCATAAGATGTTGCTTCATGAATTTTAGTTAATAAAGTCTTAAACAAAATCTTTATCATGTGGATTGGCACATATATAATTGTGAAATTACCTTTTCACCACCTTGTTTTCTTTGATGCTAATTTCCACTTTTCAAAATAAACTGTCAATATAGCATAAATTACTTATAATTAAATTATCTAGATTATTTGCACACATTTCAAAATAATAGGTTAATTTTGTATAATAAAATTTTTCTAATAATGCTGTTGATATTTCTTGATCTTCCTGAAAAATAATAGATTGTTGGTCAGGTAAATGGATAGAAAACCTTTCAACTTTGTATAATCTTTTTTATAAACAAAAATTAAATAATCTCCAGCATGCTTCAGATGCAAAAACATAGTTTGCACTAAAGTAGCTTGTAATTTCATCTTGCTCTTTAATAGTAAATATTGCATGATCATGGCCTTTATAAATATATTTATAGAGGTACTGTATTTAGCTGATCAAATACTTGAACATATCTCTACATTAATATCATGACAATCATATTTTTGACATAGATATGGATTATAAGGAACAATCCATCTATTATCAAGAATATTTTTTTCTTTTCATTATTTTTTTTAAAAATTGTAGCGCATCTCTTTATTTATGGGAACAAACTCCCAATTTAGAAATACCTAAAGTTGCATTTTTTTTTTCTTTTCTGATTGTCCTTCCATTATTTCTTCCTCTATATAATGTATATCTAAATTTATTTGTTATTTCAACAAATTTTCAATAATGATGCTTGCTATATATTTCATCTATCATGCAAGGAACATAAGGATTTAGATTACTACAAGGTCCATGAATTATATTTCTACTAGTAGTTTTAAATAATAATAGTTGAAGATTCTTATCTGGTATTTCTGCACATACCAGTTTATCAAAATCTTCTGATGCTCTTGACTTATCTTCAGGTAATAATATCATTAAATATGTAAATATGGTAATCCTGTTTTTTGGAATTCAATTACATGTACATAAGCCAAAACTTTTTTAAATCACATGATATTAGAATTAATTCTCATTGGATTTACTATTGTAATTATTTCTCATTATTATTATTCCTCATTATCATCATAATTATCATCATTATTATCACCGTCACCCATACCTAATACATCATCTATATCATAATCATAGTCACCTTCTCCAGCTCTCTTATTATTACCACTATCATCAACTTTTCCAAGTATACCTTTTATAAAGAGATCATTAGTAATTGATTTTAACTTTAATTTAAAAATCTTGTAATTAAATCTGGATGGTCATTTGCTTTTTAATTTGGTAAAAGTTCATTAGTAATTTCAGGCTAATTTGAATTGCAAGTAACCATAATAAATAAACCAAGCTTTTCATATTCTCTAACAATTGCAATTCATGATATAATTGTTGCATGTATCTTTCAAATCTAGTAAAAGATGATGATAAAATTATCTTTTTACCAATTTTTTTTTCTGTACCATCTTAATTGATTTGATTTCGAGGTTTATGTGTCTCAGCCACAGTATTAAAACCTAAAATATCACTTAGGTTAAGTTCAGAATCTTCTATGGTGTTCTGTTGTACAACTTTCAAAAATTTCTTAATCTTGACAATTTTTGACGAATCAAATACAGGCATGTGAAGATTGCTGTAAATCTAGAATTTTCCATTTCATATGGTCATACAATATCAGAATTGCCCATTTGGCATATTAGTCAACCAAATACTATTGAAATGATCTTTCTGGAAGATGTAAAATACTTTTTGTTTTATTTGAATCTTTAACCTAAATTCTATATACTGCAAACTCTCTAATTGTAACTTGTTTGCATTTTTTAATTGATACAATTTCAGGTTTATTGTCAGTTTCAATTTTTATTATTTTGCTTTTACCTTTATTACTTTTAGAACTTGGTTCATCTAATCCAATTATTAAATTTTTAAATTTCTGAGTTACTCCAATATGTTGAGTTATTTCTTTATTTTCTTCATCAATGTCCATTGAAATTATAGATTCAGTTTCGGATATTTCATCATGTCCTTCAAATTTAGGTTCTGGTATTTCAGGTTCAGATTCAAGTTTATTTTCTCTAAAAATATTATTATGCCATCCATATTCACCATATGGAAATAGTAAAGTATATTGTAAAGGATCATAAGCACCATGTAATTCAGAATTATGTTATAATTGTTCTTCATAAGTTTTTAAAACAATATTTTTTACTACTGGTATATGATTAAAATCAAGCATAGTTATTGCAACTTCTGATGCAGTTGGTTGATTGTATTATCTCATATCCTTATCATGTGTATTATAAATAATTATTCTTATAGTAAAAATATTAAAAATGTTTTTGGCATGTACTTTTGCAGATTGGAAATTTTAACAAATGGATACATTCTATGCAATTTATCTTGTAATGCCTTCAGCATATCAGCATTTAAATTTGAAATTTCACTTTGTCATTGAAGTTGACTATCCAAATTTGTATCATAAAAATAAATTTGAGAAAATGATAGTTGTTGGCTGTTCTTTTGGCATTAAATCGCCAATTCAATGATATAGGGTACCCTGAATTCTGAAAGTATAAACTCATCTTGAGCATTTGCAAGATTTCATCAATATTTGCATCCAAAGATGTGAATGCAAGTACTTGATTATATGCCCTAATCTGATTTACATATGGTTCATTTGAATTTAGATCATTATTTATTAGTAAATTATATAAATATGGTGGAGCAGGAGATAGAGCTGTTATTACAATTTGTCCATTTAAACAACAAAATCATTTTGGTTCATTTTTTCATTTTAAAGCATAACAGTGATTGCATATATTATTCATTCCTTTGAATTTGTGTCTATTAATTTCAATTTCATCTCCTTTTATTATACTTACAACATAATCATATTATAAATTTATTTCCAAAAATTTTGTTTCTAATGGATAATGAATCAATATTAATGTTAAATTTTTATTTTTTCTGACTGATTTAATATTGATATTGACTCAATCTGTTAAGAAAATAAAGAATGTTTTCTTAGCTTATTAAAGTTGTAATATATTTAGATTGAAGCTAGATATATTAATCTTCTGACCAGTGGACATATGCTTTTCCTGGGAATAAAATTGTTTTTTCCCTTAATTTCTATATTTAGTTTGTATTTTGCAGTCAGGTCATACTCAAGCATTTAATGATCATGGTCATTCTTCTAAGGAAGATAATTATAGTAGATACACTATAACAGTGAGAGAAATTGTGTCCCTTGATCAATTCCTGTTAACATTTCATATAGGTCTGTAGTTTCAACTACTGTAAATACTTGATTTTTTCTACTCTCTCTAATAAATTATATGGAATTGTGGAATCATTTCTATAAGCCAAATTTTGTTTAAAATAGCCAATTTCCTCAATTGACCAAAATATTATAAATTGAAATTTTATAAAATTCTTCAATCTCATTAGGGCTTATTGTTCCATATTGTATCTAATGATTTGTTAATTCAGCTTTTGTTGATTGTTGAGGTTTGTTAATCCCTTGAAAAGAATGTATTTTTCATTCACCATATTTTAACTTAAGAAGGCCATCATCTAATCTAGGAATGTTTAGTGTATGAAGATAATAAATGGTCAATAATATTCATACACTGAAATTTGGGAATAAATTGTAATATACAAAATTGATTCATATTGGAAACAACATTTGTATAAAATCCATTCATATAAACTCTATAAATTTTTGGCCAGTCAACTTTGTATGGAATGTTTGTGATGAATTTTTAGCACCTTTTCTCAACAGTTTATTCAATGGATTAGTACACCTGCTAAGGGCGACATAGGCCTGACTGGGGAAAAGATGTTTCCATCTAGTGCAAGGGATATTTGTGGTAAGGTTAGCCCTTGGGTTTTGTGGACAGTGAGGTAAAATCAATTTAATATGATTTGGACCATATGTTCTTTGAAATTATCAACATCTATGGAGATCACTTCAGTTCCATTGATCAACTTTAAATATCTAAATTTCTTAGATTTTTTTAATGACATCTGTACTAGAGTAGAAATGTTTATTATCAACTTTATTAATATTTTCATCTATCATGAATTCATTTCACATAATGTCATTCATAATCACTAATTCATCCACAAATCTATGAACTAAAAGCTTCTTGCTGTGACAGTATTTCTTATTTAGTTTATTATTATTCATCTGTTGTCTATTTTGAGTAAGATTTTTGATGACGATTTAAACAATCCTAGCTTGTAAATACAGATATAATACCTCCAATATTTCATTGCCCAAACTCAGCCTTTTTTCAGTCATTTCTTGATTACTTTTATATCTGGAATAGTTCCCCCGCATCTTTTTTGGTTTTTCAAGCCAAATAGCCTTAGAGTACTTGCTTTTTGGTCCTTACATAAGTGAGCATCTCTTTTTTACATTTTCATTTGTAAATAAAATTAATTGGAATATTCCAAGGACAATTTGTTGCCAGAGATGATAAAAAATTAAAAGCTGAAATTCCAAAAATCCTTACATTTGAATAAATATTTTGTTCTGCAAGATCAATTTGAGTTTTGAAATTTCTAGTAGTCTTGCTGCAGTAAAATTATCATCATTTGGAAAATCAATTCTTGTCCAATATATTCAGAGTCTACACTTGAACTGCTTTTGTTCCTTTGGGATCTGACTGAAGGTGCATTATGAATAAAGACATACTAACTATTAAAATATTGTGTAGAATTAGCAAAGTTTTTACAAAATTTGTTACAATATATTTATATGGTCTCTTATCAATAATATGAATATTTCAATAAAGAAGTGTATTTGCAAACAAATACATGTTAAGTATAATTAAATTTTCATTACTCATATTCTAACTTTATTAATTAGATACAAGTCACATCAATTTTATATCAACGCTTATAGTACCAATATCATAATATTGCTTGACATTCAGTAATAATTTCTAAAGGTCTTACACAAGATTGTTCTTCTTATAATCTGTACAAATGATTTCTTGATTGTAATACATAGATAGTAACAGCTTCTTGTGAAATATGTTCAGAAAGACCAAATTTTTTGATATATATATTTGTAGTAGAGCAAACCAACTTAATGATATTTTTATATGTAGTTAAACTCGCTCTGCCTCCTATCTGCCCAATATTTTCCTTTATTATATATACATCATTGATTTTATAGTTAATGACTTTGTCAGAATTAGTATTGAAATATTTCTAATTTTGGTAATGTTGATGTTTAAATGATTTTCATGATGTGTGTTGAACATTATAATAACGATTTTAGAATGTTATTGATTTTAATTTTGCGGTCATAGTAAAAATCCAAAGGATAAGGTGATGACTTCTCCTTGGTCAATGCCTTGTAGTACTTCCCATGGTCTATATCATAAATAAACACTGAATGTACATGCCCATTTCTTTCAATAGATTCAAATTTATTAGTAGATCAGGAAAAAAAATGCTGAATAAACTATAGCATGAAACATGAAGTACAACATTTCTTCACTTGTCACTTTTGCAAATCTTCATTTATAAATAATAAAATATGGCTGTATTTCAAATGCTTGAGCTTGGTAAATAGAAAACTTTATGATAATTCTTTTATAGCTAGTAATTGATCAGATATTGTAACGTTATAACATCTATTGCTGAAGTAAAGTTTACCCTTGTTAAAATAATATTGTCATATTTTTTTCAGACTTTTGAATTTTTCTTATTACATGATTTCTTTTTATTTTTTGAATACAATATACAAAAATTCAAATATATTTATTAATATTATATTTAATTATAATAAATTTTAATTATTTATTTTTATTTTTTCTTTGCCTTTATGATTTTAGTTCATCAATTCTATTACACCTTCTGAAGGTGAATTGGAATCTGGTTCAAATTAATGTATTTTACTAAAAATTAAAACATCTAGTAATATTTAAGTATATATAACTGGCTGTGATTACATGAACTCTACAACTATAATAATTATTAAATCATTCATAATAAATTAGAAAAGTTTGCTCTGCTAAATTAGTGAGTTATTTTGTTGTACTAAAGTGAATATTAAAAATATTGAATCTAATGTACATAAAAAAAAAAATTTGGAGAATATTAGTTGTTAATTTTATACTTGAACAAATTGGGGCTTATTGATTTTGGCTGAGAAGTTTATACATTGTTCATGATGACTTATAACAAAGCCACATATATACACAAATTAGTTTAGGGCTAAGTTAGGAGTTTGCATAGCCACCTGATCTTTAACTTTTATCAATGTCAAATCTAGCATTTGACAATTTGTAATTTGTTTACAATTATGATTATATTTCTTATTATTATTCGATATGTTTTTAAGAAAGCCACGAAATCCATATAAACATATCACGTAATTTGTTTAAATTTCTAATCAGAATGTTGTACCCTTTTTTTTTTGTTTTAACAAAGCCACATACCATATATAAATTTATTTATAGCTTATGGCTTTTAACAATATGTAATGTCAGATTTGTCACATGCTTAACTAAAGTGAAAAATTTTTAATATGTAAATGTTTATTCTTTATACCAAAGAATTAATCCTAAATAAGGAATGTCTTGAAAGAAAATCGCGTTCTGTTGTAGGCTATTCCAATAAATCGGTTATTGGTGAGAGTGGTATAATTATTGTTACACTTAAATGTGAATGAAAACCTACCGGCTTCAGCATGAAAATCTTACAAATAAAACTTTTTAATCAGTTATTTCTTTATTTCGTCCTGTCAACTTTTGTATTTTCAAATATACTTCCGTTTATTAATAATTGTTTTAAACAAGTCAATTGATAAACTAAGAATAAGAATATTACTATTTTTTATTAATAATTAAAGTAATTAATATTATCATTAAAATAATTAATAAATTTTATTATTACTTTACTATATGCCAATGAAATAACAATAATGTTAGAAGCCTTTATTTTGATTTTGCAATTGTTAAACAATCATATACAACTTTTTTACTCAAACTCATAATAAATAATTATTTATTTAAATTTCGGAATTAAAATAATTAAAATACCTGAGAAATCAAATGATGAACAAAAGGCACAAAAAATTATGAAGTGAATTAGAAGTTAATCAAGCGCGTAATCAATTTCGACCCTCGCAATTCATTTTGAGGAATAAAAAAAAAAATATGAAACCTCCTGTTTAATGTGAAATTTGATTTTCCTAATAATACATTCATAATCCTTGACTTTTTAAATTAAATAAAGAATAGGAATTACGTAAATTTTACTTGTAAATATCATATATTTTCGGCCGTTGTGCCGTTCACGTTTATATTATATATTTAAGGATACATATCAAATAATTAACATAACTGATACTAATTATAATTGACACTAATTATAATTGAAACATTATTGTAACTAATTCACTTGTCCATTCAATAACTTTTTTAATGCATTTTGAGCATCTTCGTCTCCTTGGTTAGCTGATTTCTTATACCAATAAATTGCCTTTTCACTATCTTTTTCAGTTCCGTATCCGTTTTCATACATCCAGGCAAGATTATATTGTGAAGAGCAATTCCCTAAATTAGCTGCCTTTAGAAATAATTCAAAAATTTTTTTATAATCTTTTTCAACAACTTGTCCGTCAATATACATTTGAGCAAGATTATATTGTGCTATACAATTACCTAAATCTGCAGATTTTTGATATAAATGAAAAGCTTGTTGCATATCAACAGTAGTTCCAATTCCATTATCATAACAATATCCTAAAAGATTTAATCCACCCGAATATCCTTTTTCTGCCAACTTTTTTGATAATTTAAAAGCTTTTTCATAATCTTTATCACCACCCACTCCATCAATGCACATATTAGCAAAGTCAAATAATGCTGCATTATTTTCTAATTCTGCTGCTTTTTGATATAATTTAAACGCTTTTTGTATATTAATAGTAATTCCAATACCATAGTAATTAAAAAATCCAAGTAAATAAATAGAATTTGGATCATTTTGATTATTTAAAAGCCAATTATAAATTTCTTGTAAATTTATCCCATAATTATCAATACAATCAAGTACATGTTTTTTCCTTATTTTTTTACTTTTTCCTTCATTTAATTCCTTAAAATAAAGATTAATTAATTCATAAATTACAATACTTAAATCTTCTTCATAAATATTGTTATTAATATTTTGAGTCGTAGGTTCTATTTCTTTCATATTCACTTTATTAAAATTTTGAAGTAAATTTCTATGTGATGGATAATAAATATTTGACATCCCAAAATTGTTAATAATAATATACACTTTAATGTCGTTAGACATGTAAGAAAAACTATGAAAATTTAAAATTTCTATCCATACTTTTATTTATTTTGTATACGGTAGTACCAGGTAACAACACAGTTAATTTAGTTTAGTATCGCAGATCAATTTTTTAAGCCACAACATATGAACATAGTCACCTGACCGCTTGTATGTGATAATTTATTTGAAGTTAGAGTTAAAAAATACTAGGAGTTAAAGAATACTAGGAGTTAAGCATAGCGCGAAGATAATAATGGGCTAGAATAACAAATAATTTCATAATAGTTAAATAATATAAAATAACTAAACGCCAAGAAAAATTTTTTAAAAATTTTGTTTGTACGACTTTACCACGTGACTTTAAAAGTGTTTATTTTGTTCTATCGAAGTTTAACTTCCTATCAAACGATTAATCCACACTGTTAAATAAAAATAAAATAGAATAAGTTTAATTTCCTACCAATCATTTTCAAAAGTTTTTGAATCTTTAAAATATTATAAAAAAACATCTTTGATCGTTTAAAATACATGAATTTTACAAAAAAATTGATATCAAAAAACTAACTCCGTGCATTTCTAAAAATAATTGATTCAATTTTCTGAAAAAATTCCAAAGATTTTTAACTTTTTTTTGGCTCTTTTATGTCCTTGTTTTGCAGATTCCTTATACCAATAAATTGCTTTGGTTGTATCTTTTTCAACTTGATATCCATTTTCATACATTAAACCAAGATTATATTGAGCAAATCGATTTTCTAAATCTGCTGACTTTTGACATAATTCAAATGTTTTTTGTAAATCAATAACAGTACCAAATCCTTCTTTATAACACCATCCCAAACTATTCATTGCACTTGTATTTCCTAAATCTGCTGCTTCCTCATATAAATCAAATGCTTTTTTCTTATCTAAACTGGTCCCAATTCCACAATGGTAACAACACCCTAAGCTATATGTTCCATGTGAGTTTCCTAAATCCGCTGCCTCTTGATATATTTTAAATGCTTTTTGTTTATTAATTTCAGTTCCAATTCCATTATAATAACAAAATCCCAATTTTTCTACCGCACTTGGAATATTGCTTTCTGCTAAGTTATTAATTAATTCAAAGGCTTTATCATAATTTTTTTCAACACCCATTCCAAATATATACATAGTAGCAATATCTAATTGGGCTACCACATTTTTTAATTCTGTTGCAATGTGATATAATTCAAATGCTTTTTGTTCATTAATGTTGGTTACAATTCCATGATAATTGAAAAATCCAAGCAAATAAATAGAATTTGAATTATTTTGATTATTTAAAAGCCAATTATAGATTTCTTGTATAATTATATTATGATCATCAATATAATCAAGAAGTTGTCTCTTTCTTACATTATTATCGATTCCTTTATTTAAATTCTTCAAATTAAGGTCAATCAATTCATCAACTACAATACTTAAATCTCCTTCATAAATATTTTCATTAATATTTTGAGTTGTAGGTTTAATTTCCTTCATATCTATTTTATTAAAATTTTGAGTAATCCAAATTATTTCTTCATGTGATGAATTGTAAGAGTTTGATGCATACATATTATCTAAATTTTTAGAAACATGCATTTCGGACATTTTAAATATTAATAGCGATAAAATGCAGAAAAAAAAAAACCTGTGAAATATTGTGATTATTTATTTGTACACAGTAGTACAATTGTACAACCGACGGTCAATTTTTGCTGATCAATTTCCTGCGGTATTTTATTGATCTTTGAGCTGCGTCTAATAAAACTGTCGATCTATTTAAAGTACTTTCTCATATTTTCTGAAATTTATAGCATTACATTTATACTTACTGTTAAAAATAAAAATATTTAAAATAAATAGAAAACATAAATAATAAATAATCATTTCTATTATATTTACATTTTAAAATATAGAAATAAATGAATAAATTACTGATCAAACGCACACTTAGTCAATCTGTTTGAAGATCTAGTTACAATAATCACTTAATTTTCATTTTTATTTGTGTAATTAAAAATTTAGAAATTTACATTTAATGTCTTAAGACAACCCCATTTTTATATGAAAAAAATAAAAATAAATGGTGAATAAAAAATAGATAATTAAAAGTTTTCATCACAGCATAACGTTAATTTTGACCTTTCAAAATCCGGGTGGTAACTGCTTTATCATTTTTGGTTGCAAGCAAAGTAAGAATTAATTAAAAAAGTTCATTATAACTAATTTCCATATTATTGTTTTTAACTCCTTAATATGCAAGTCCCATTTTTTTTTAATAAACATGTAGTAAACTCCTTAATATTAATATGTCACAATTTGGAAAAGAATGGACAACTATGTCGTTTCACTCTGGCAAGATCGCTTCCTTGCGGCAGATCGGTAGTAATATCACCGAGGCTTGCGATTACAACGCATTCATTGGCTTGACCTATAGATGATTGTTCCTGTTTATCAATACGCTTTGTTAATTTTCTTAATTTAAGTGACAACTGATGTTTTGGAGGTAGATGGTTTGGGTGTTGCAAGCCTTTCATTTATCAAATCCTTAATATTTTCTGCTTGAGGACCATAATCATCTGCATCCCATTACGAGATTTTCGCTCCATTTCTTACGGTCATGATTTAAATCAAGGTGATCAAACTCCAATAGTAGTTTTTAGGACATATAGTTGGATTTAGATAATGTTTTCGACACCACTCAGTTGCCCATCTGAACTCATCAAAAAGATAAAATGTTGAAGAACAGCCAAAGTAGTGCCAAAGTCCTGATTTCTAGGAAACATTGTCACATCAATACCATTTACGATTATAAATTCAGCACGGTTCCGATTAGTGGTATGATATTAATATTTATGATTGTCAGGAGTTGGATAAGAATTATCATGCAAAAGTACTCGAAGTTCATCGTTTTCGCCAATTACTGGCTTTTTATCTACAATAAAAAGATTCAGTATCGACTGAGGAATTGCAATCTTTGACACCTGGAGTTACGGTCATTCTGAATTAACTAACTACATCAGAACGTTGATTATTCAAAATTGGCAAATTACACAAACCTGTTAAACCTAACCGGCTCAATGGTTCAGATAAGTCTGCATCCTGTTTCAATTCCGACTCTGTCGCAGAACCTTCGAGAAGTTTCTTGAGATCTTGGTCATAATAATTTCTTGGCATGTCATCAGATTTGCGTCATGTACAACTACCCCCTCATTACGCAGTAGCATGTGATAATCTAACCAACAAAAAAGTTCGGGCACGTGATCCGTGATGTGGCTGTGTTTGATCGATATAAATATTTTTTCTCGCGTCAAAATTTAACTTTCCCTTCTTCACCCGTTCACCTCGCTTCTAGAAATGGGATGATCCATGAAGGCGATGAAGTTAATACAAAACTTTTAACGTCACCGAAGTTTTTACTACCTTAAGAGTGGAGGAAGTATTAATTTCGAAAAAACCTTTCACCTCACTGTAACATCCTTTGTGAAGAAAAAATTAGACTTGCTCTCGAATTCTCCAGGATCTGTTCAACAAAACGATTTTCCGTCGGAAGTATATAGACTGCGCCTGTGACTTATCAATGACATAATCATCCCATTAGGATAAAAGGACTGCATCTTTTGCTTTTTTGTTTTGTAAACTCTTTATTGTACTATGATAATCTTCAAAAAAAAAATGTCATCGACAGCTTTAACTCCTTCCTCAACTTCTTTATCACGTCGATCCTCAGTGTCATCATTTGAGTTGTCCGAAGATCTCCTCGAGTCGGCTAGAGTTCGTTTACTCGAGCAAGAAACACAAGTCGTTCTAGCTGAAGATATTTCTATTGAAAACTTTATTGATTATATTGAAAAAGAACCAGACCTCCTTATTAAAATCCGTTTGGTTGACAAGAAAGTCATAGCTTATGAAACAGTTTCAACACCTCGTGCAGTGGTATCAAGTTATATCACAGCAATTGCTTACGCAAGTCAATTGGTTGGTGCAAGTGTAGAGAATCTTATTGTTGGACCGAATAGCTATTTCATTGCTGATGCCACCGTTCGACCAAGGCATGTTCCTCGACCTCCACCTGCTCAAGCTTGCAACTCATCAGGATATGCTTATCCAACCATGGTTGCAGAGGTTGGACTTAGCCAGTCGATCCGTAATTTACATGAATTAGCACAAGTTTACTTTTCCCGGCGTATAACAATTACTATTTTTCTTGTTATCAAAATGTTCCCTATTCGTCATCTTCAGAATGGTAGGAGAGCAATGGTAGCCATGTTGTATTTACGCACAAGTCCAACTCCAAATGTTCCAGTCACGGTAATATCTTTCGGAAATGCTCAGCTTAATAATTTAGTCGTGGAATATATTCAGAATACTATAGGAGCTAATGTAACTGGTTTTGTAACCGGAGCACCCCCTTGCAATGGACCGAATATACCAAATTATCGTTTAAATATTCCAGCAAACGCTCTCTTTGTCGGTGCACCAGGTGGCATCCCTAATGGGATGGCTAATGGGATCAACATAGATTTGTGGGAAATACAAGATTTAATTATTAATCTTTAATGTATATATTTTATTTTACTTTATGTAATAATCTAGATTCAAATAATATGATGATGTATTATTCACTAAATTTTCCCTAATACCGTTTTCTGCTAAAATATAAATTGCTATTTGCTAAATTGTTTGCTCATGTCATTTGATTTTAACATGTGCAGCTTTACTATTAATTTTTGCAAAATTGAATTCTACCTGCTTAACAGTTAATAAATTAATTCGTTTTTTTATCGCTGGTACGAAGTATTGAGAATTCGGCACGTGAGGATGATTGTAAAAAATCGACGGGAAATTATTTATGCGATAATGCGTCTGTTGTACACATCAAAGATTTTTCTCGGCGATTCTTTGGAGCATCTATAGAGGTAAGAAATCGATTAACGTCGCGATGGCATGTTTCAAGAACAATAAACTAACCAACTTTGTCATTATGCAAGTATTGATAAATTTGAATATTTTTGTTATATTTTTATTTTACTTGCACAAAGCAGATAAAAGGATCTAGTAATAACCAAGGCCTTATTTTTTTATATATTTCGCAGTGTACTAAGGATTGATTTCTGAGATCGTATCACAAATATAAGATCAACTCACGTTCCTTAAATTCACAATATACGCTACCCAAATACAAGGATACATCAGTTTAATCCGCGCAATATTTTTTTCTAATGGACAAGTTGCCAGGGCACAGTAGAGATCGCCAAATCTGAATGATGATCGCGATCCGGTCTCAATCTCTGAAATTAGGCCGAACCAATTTTATTAATAGTTTTACATTATTGGTCAACGATATCATAATAATAGAGTTTGTATACAATAATATGTGCAACAGTGAATGGAAACTCCCTCAATACATAATATCAATAAAAAAAATATTATTACTAGTAATGATAGCGAATTTGTCTAAGAGTCAAAAATTCTATTGGCTGACTCAATTTCGACTATTCGGTATTTCCCTTTGATTTTCCTAAACCTTCTAATGCTCTTATAAGTGCGACAGTATTCTCATTCATTGTAGAAACGAGTTTTTCAAAATTATTTTCATTGTTGTTTTCGAATTTCTCAAATCCTTTTTCAACGTTTTCCACAGCCAATGATAAATTAGAAATCGCTTTCAACATAAGCATACGTTCTGCTAATCGTAACCTTTTTGCTTCCAACTAATCATCAAGTAAAAAGTTTGGTGCAGGGAAATAACTAGGATTAGATTTCGACAGAATATCCGCATCCTTTATTTGTTCCTTCACCCATTCCAAGAATCTAGAGTAAAATACGAATGAACATGTACGTGGCACTCCTGTGCATATTTAATATACGAAAGGCTCTCTTCGTAACATTACAACATACTTTTCGCTACTTAGTTCATTTATGACAAGGTTGTAGCGAAATCATAATTGCACATTGTTTTTATACCACTTTCGGTTACCACCTTTCCTTTACAAACAATGTTAGGATAGATCCATACGAGTAGGCAAGGCTCTGTCAAACACATATTATTAGAACAAATAGGATCCTCGTAACGCAGTTCCTCGGGTAAGTTGTTGAAACGTGTAGTTGTAACATTGTCTCGCAATGTCAACTCCTTCAGAAAATTTTGGTACATTTCGGAGATAAACATCAAACCACAATGAGGTGTCAAGACAAAGACGAAAGCATGCTTACTTTTCTAAAAATGTAATTACCAGACGAAATGACTGTTTTAACTTAGGACTTAAACGATTCAAAAGAAATTTTTAGGCCTGAACGAGACTAATCGGTTCAAGGCTAGATTCCAAAGTAAATTATGGTTCCTTCATTTAACTGTTCAGGAGCCTTTAGTGTACTCTCTATCACACGAACAACGGATGTATTCAAATAGAACCTATATTAAATAGACTATGATACGCTAAAAATAGACGACTGCGGATATATAGTTTAGTCCTATCAGCTATAGTTATAGTAGAAGAGTATGCGCAGTGGCGAATATGTCCTTGAAGTTTATTAAGGTTTATGTTTATGGCTCATTTTTATTCTGAAGACATTTCTATAGCGCCAGAAAGTTTGTTTAGCAAGTGTAAAACAAAGTATTTATATATTAATTTTATATATTTTGAAGGTTTTTTGTATAAACAGCACAAACTTGTATATTTTTAGTTAGATAGACGTTATTCTTTATTAGTTACAATATATAGAGAATTTTATAAATACAATTTTTTATTTTGATAAAATATAAAAATATAAAGTATAAAATTTTTTACAATAGTTATGTTATTTCTTTTTTTGGCAAAAAGTTGGTAACTATTTTATTACATAATTATTTTTGCGAAGTATACTAATAGTTTTTTATATTTATTGTTAATCAGTGTCCATGCGCATAGAAACTGTCTTGTGCTTTGTGTAGGGATTTTGGATATAGACAAACTAGTACCAGCAGATATTTCGTAGCCTGCAAATGTTGCTTCTATCAGATAACAGATTACCACAGCAATGAAAAAGTACAGAAAAGAAACTGATGGTTTTTCTCTTGGTCCAATAATGATTTTTATGGAAACTGGTAGCTCCCTGAAGTCAATAACAAAGATTCTTACAAAATTAAGAATGGCATCTTTGCAAGTTGAAACAAACACATACCACTATATTTTCCTATATGAAATAACCCAAGTATATATGGAAATCAAACGGTTATTAAGTACTGACGCCAAAGGGAAGCAATTTAAATTGAGTTTATCATTGCATTATCAAGATGCGTGATCGAGAATAATATTTCACCTGAGAAAAATGTGGCGTATTGCCAAAGAAATGATAATTGGTTGCAAGTGTAACAAATGAATATCTTACAGTTTTAATGACCATGTCACCATCACAAAATTTAGCTGCAGCTATTTTATAATTATGAAAAGATATTTCGATGTAAACGGGCAATATGAAACCATCCTCAACCGGCTTTATTGAAGAACTTGATAACAGCACAAAACAATAATCAAAGAAATCAAAATATAATTATAAAAAAAAACCCCCCGTTCCCTTTCCAGATATTTAATATATTATTTATTTCTCTGATTTCTTGATTCGCCTTCTGGGCATGTTCATTTCTTTTTTCATAAATTTTATTCTAATAAATTTTATCTTTTGTTCCCTATATTTTTACATTGAGAGTAAAAATTTCTGATATAATAATATAAGCAATTTGCAAAATTTAATAAGTAAAGTATACGATATAAATTGTCATGAAATTATTTTACGATTACCGATATAATCAAGATTTTTTTTTTCTATCGATCATGGTGCTTAAATCCTCTGCATATAAACTTTTATTAATATTTTGACTTATAAATATACGTAGAGGAAATAAAGGACCCCGAGCAATACATAAAGAGGTAACATATCAGGTCTACGCATCTTAATTCTGGTCGGAGTTCATCATGTCAGTAGATGATTTTAAGGTGTCACTGGCTTTACCCAAAAAAAGAAAAGATCCATTCTAATTGTTACCTTATCCCCCGTGGTACTGACAACGGTCGGTTATAGTCAGTTATCGGTCTGCCACAACCGGTCAAGAACCATTGACCGACCGACTGTTTGACCGACCGCCTTTTCAGTATTGCTCGGGTTTTAAATAAAACAAAATACTTTAGAATACTTTATTAATACTCCATGTGATAAATTATAAACATCTGATATATCTAATTTTTTGGCGTTATTAAAATAAACAATTTTACTATTGAAAATAATTCATACAGCTGTATTCTGTAACATGTGGTAATAACACAATCTACAAAAAGTCATATTGAAAGGCTATAATAATTCATGGAGTTTTGTTTCTATTCAATCAAATAATAGGGCCAATCAGGGGAATTTAGAATTCTAGAGCTATAAATAATTAATTATCTTTAGTTAAAACCAAATGCGAAATAAATTCCTTATTTCTTAAAACCAAATTTATTTAAATATGTAAAGATGCATGCAATAAACTTATCACTAATAGACTTTTACATAATATTACATCAATTAAAATTATTTAATTAAGTTGTTTCTAAAAGGTCTGCTAATTTTTCATGAGCATATCCATGTCCTTGTTCAGCAGATTTTTTATACCAATAAATTGCTTGGTTTAAATCTTTTTCAATATCACTTCCATATTCATACATCAGAGCAAGATTATATTGAGAAAAATCATTTCCCAAATTTGCTGCTTTTTGATATAATTCAAATGCTTTATGGTTATCAACGTCAGTTCCAACTCCATTTTTATAACAACATCCTAGGCTATTCATTCCATTTATATTCCCTAAATTTGCTGATTTTTGATATAACTCAAATGCCTTTTGTTCATTAATATTAGTTCCATATCCACATTCAAAACACCACCCTAAATTATTTATTCCATGCGAATTTCCTAAATCTGCTGCTTTTTGATATAAATCAAATGCTTGTTGCTTGTTGACTTCGGTTCCAATTCCAATATCATAACAATACCCTAACCTATTTATTGCATTTGGGTTGTCCTTTTCTGCTAGCTTTTTAGATAATTCAAAAGCTTTATTGTGATTCTTTTCAATCCATTTTTCATGAATACACATATTAGCAAGATCTAATTGTGCTGCAATATTTTCTAAATCTGCTGCCTTTTGATATAGTTCATATGCCTTTTGCTTATTTTTATTGGTTACAATTCCATAATAATTAAAATATCCAAGCAAATAAATGGAATTTGAATGATATTGATTATTTAAAAGCCAGTTAAAGATTTCTTGTAAAATAATCTTATGATTATTAATATAAGTAATAATACGATTTTTCCTTTCTTTAGCTGCACTTCCTTTATTTAAATCATTTAAAGTAAGATTATTCAATTGATCAACCACGATGCTTAAATCTTCTTCATATATACTTTCGTTAATATTTTTTATCGTAGGTTTAATTTCCTTTATTTCTATTTTATTAAAATTTTGAATAATTTGAGTTAATACTTCAAATGATGAATTATATTTATTTGATGCATTTTCATTATCTGAATTATTGGAAATGTTTATTTCAGACATTGTGAATACAATTTTACTGGTAGGTAAAGCCGAAAAAATAACTCATGCATCAGCTTGATTTGTATTTATATTGTTATACAGTAGTACTGTAGCACTATAATTAATTAGTTTTGTAGATCAGCCTTTTGTTACATTTTTATTATTTTGTGGCACCATAATCTTTATTAACGGCCATTTTTGAAGGGCTATTATAAGATATAAGAAATATTACATTTGTCATTTAAACTGTTTAATGCTAAACATTGAATTGTTAAAAAAAAAAATCTTTATTTATTACCTAATTACTAAAAATATATTTAAATATAAAGAATTTATTAATACAATATAACAAATTTTATACAAGACCATTTAATTATTTTTTTGTGCATAACTATGTACTTGTACAAAAGATTTTTTTATGCTTTAGTTATATCCTTTTTAACCTCTATCACTTTTTCATACATCAAACAAGGTTAAATTGAGCATAATTATTTTCCAAATTTGCTGCCTTTTGATATAAATCAAATGCTTTTTTAATATCAACATCAGTTCTAACTCCATTTTCATACAATATCATCCTAGACTATTCATTCCATTCGCATTTCCTAAATTCTCTGCTTTTTGGTATAACCCAAATGCTTTTTCCTTATTAACATTAGTTCCAAGCCCAGTTTCACAGCACAACCCACATTATTTATTCAAATTGAATTTCCTAAATCTGCTGCTTTTTAATATAATTCAAATACTTTTTGCTTGTTGACTACAGTTCCAATTCCACGATCATAACAGAATCCTAATCTATTCATTGCATTCGGATTATCATTTTCTGCCAGCTTTTTAGACAATTCAAAAGCCCTAAGCTAATACAATTTTTTTCACCACCTACTCCATTTATGTACATAATAACAAGATCCAATTGAGCCACAATATTTTCTAACTCTGCTGCAATTTGTTTAATTTAGACGCTTTTTGCTTATCGTTATTGGTTACAATTCCATGATAATTAAAATATCTAAGTAAATAAATGGAATTTGAATGATATTGATTATTTAAAAGCCAGTTATAGGTTTCTTGTAAAATTATATTATGATCATTAATATAATTAAAAATATGTTTTTTTCTTACAATATCTTCATTTCCTTTATTTAAATCATTAAAAGAAGATTACCCAATTCATCTACTACAATGCTTAAATCTTCTTCATATATTTCATTATATGAAAAGTCGAATAAAATCATTCAAAATTTTGATAAATTAGGTATATAGAAAATAAAATCTATTATTAAAAATATAATGAAAATATATAAGTATTTGATATATTCATATCATTTTTATGAATAAACAATAACAATAACAATATTCCACTGCGTCTCTATTTATTTATTTAGTATACCGTAATACAGTCAGTCATACAGGACAGGTAGTGCAACAATTAATTGGATTTGCAGATCAATTTTCTGTCTGCGGTTAATGCAGTTAATGAACCAATAAATTTATTTATCGTTCAGCCTAATAACTTCATGAATAGACTAAGCATAACAATAATACGGGATTATGCATAATTGACAAAATAACCGTCACAGGCCTTTCATTGATTGGTGAAAATGGAAACCATTCTGTCCTGTGACCGAGATAGCTAAATATATATATATTTTTTAAGAGGATATTTAATTACTTTATTTATTGAATAACGGAGTAATATGGTAACCACTAGAGTTAGCTGAAGTTAGTGAGAAGCCTAGAGTAGGTTAGAATTATAAATTACTGTAATTCAGGCCATGTAATTTTATGTTGAAAATTCTTAACGTGATTTTACAGATACAATTTTAATTTTATTCTTAATAAATATTAAGCATTTTAATGGTAAATTAATGATTAGTGTATGGAATATTTGCTAAATTTAAATATCATAAATAAGCATTCACAACAACAACGAAAACATGTATTATTAAGTATATAAAAAATTAAGACAGAAAAAATTATTGGATTTACTGGAATTTACGAGGTATAAATCAATACAATTAGTAAATTCTTCAAATTATTTTTATGACTGATCATTTTACTTATGACTGACTTAGTAATACTGTACTCTACTAACTGTTTAATATTCGTTTATATCAGTTATTGAGAAAAAACATGGAAATTAATTATTTGCAACTAGTTCAGGAAATTTTTTCTTGATTATACACTTTTTTGTTATATGGTTATTTTACAATAAAGCCATTATATACAAATCCAGTCAAATAAAGAGCCAACGCTAATATTGTTCTGAATTATCTTTCTGAAGACAGTGTTAATGAATGATCGATTACATTATTATTTGTATTTTATACATTTTTACTAAATTCTCATTGAATACAATAATTAATAGATTTTTTCTAGGTAAAAAATAATTAGCGTATATTAATATTATTATCCGTTATTCTAAAATTAAAACTTCTAATAGTATTTGTGACTTAACTTATTATTTTATATGATATTTGCAAGTGCAATCATTTTTACTCTGCAATAGTCATAACTAACTGGTCAGCGTTATAATATTGTACATGTCGTTTGCTGTATTTCGTATTTTAAAAACAGAAAAATAAAATATTATGACCAAGTCATATTTATAATAAATCGAGTTAAAGAAAATTTTATTTTGATCCTGTTATTAGCTCTTTTTTTCCGAACTATGAACTTGTAAAAATCTAAATAATTATTTATACGGACGATTTAACTACTTAATAGAATGAGTTTTTGTATATTGGCTATATCAAAGGTCATGACCTATTAATGGCCGACATTACCGGACCATGAGATATGGAAGTAATTGTAACTTGTTTTACTTAGATTATAAAAAAACAAGCGGGTTCTTCAAAATTAAAAACTATTAAATCGATAAATTTGATCAAAGAATGTACATACGAATATACATGTTAAATAATTATTCTTATATTCAAATTAATATGTGTAATGATGTAATTGATGTAACGTACTCCTAATTATATGTATAATAATAATTGTAAAATAATGAATAAAAAATTGAGTTTGATAAGTAGTCCACATTATTTTAAAAGTAAGGCCAAATGTTTTTTAGCGTATTCGTGTCCTTGTTTAGCAGATTTTTTATACCAATAAATTGCTTTGGTTGTATCTTTCTTAATTTCTTTTCCCTTTTCATATATCAATGCAAGATTATATTGAGCATAATCATTCCCCAAATTTGCTGCTTCTTCATATAATTCGAATGCTTTTTGCTTATTGACATTAGTTCCACATCCAACGTCATAACAACATCCTAAGCTATTTATTCCATTCGCATTTCCTAAATCTGCTGCTTTTTGGTACAATTCAAATGCTCTTTCTTTATTAACATTAGTCCCAAGCCCATTTTCATAACACCATGCTAGGTTATTTATTCCATTTGTATTTCCTAAATCCGCTGCTTTTTGATATGATTCAAATGCTTTATGTTCATTAGTATCAATTCCGATTCCAAAATCGTAACAATATCCTAACCTATTCATTGCATTTGGATTGCCTTTTTCTGCCAATTTTTTCGACATATCAAAAGCTTTATCATAATCTTTCTCAATTTCATTTCCACTTATATACATATCAGAAAGATCCAATTGAGCTACAATATTATCTAATTCTGCTGCAGCTTGATATAATTCAAACGCTATTTGCTTATTATTATTTGTTTCAATTCCATAATAATTAAAATATCCAAGCAAATAAATGGAATTTGAACAATATTGATTATTTAAAAGCCACTTATAGATTTCTTGTAAAATCATTCCATGATTATTAATATAATCAAAAAGATGTTGCTTTCTTACATTATCATCATAGCCTTTATTTAAATCATTAAAATTATTATTGACCAATTCGTCTACCATAATACTTAAATCCTCTTCAAATATACTTTTATTAATATTTTGAGTTGTAGGTTTTATTTCTTTCATATTTATTTTATCAAAATTCTGAATTGTTTGAGTCAATACTTTATGTGATGAATTATAAGTATTTGTCATACTATCTGAATTTTTAGCAAAATTCACTTTACTGTTATTTGATATAGCAAAAAAAAATTTCACTGCAGGGGAAATTAACGTTTTGCTCCCTTTATTTATTATTTTGAAATATAATTATGTAGTACCGTATTACGGTAGCGCCAAACAGTTAATTTGTTTAGTCGCAACCCCAGTCTATGGACGTACAACGGCCCAGCAAAATGATTTCCTGAAATTGTTGATCATTTCTATTTATATCGGCCAATAGAGGAAGTTCCTAAAAATTTTGGTGTAGAACAATTAAATACGTGGTACATAATCTGCTGATTAGGGTGTGACAGTTGGTTTGAAATGATTTACATTGTGGGACAATGGGTTAGGCGTGATCTACATAGTGGAACGTAGTTTTGTTATAATAAAATTAGGGCAAAAAAGTTTATCATGTCAGTTATTATGGGGTGCTTTTTAATTGACTAAATCAGATTTTTGGGTAAATAATTAAAGCCCAATTTCCCCAATCGGCCGATATGTAAAAAGTTACTAAAATTTTTTATGTCACGCAAATTTACTTTAACCAACACACCTTTGGATTAACATATTTTACCTTAAAATGTCTTATTGCAAAAATTAACATTCATATTTTTCCAAATATACATTTTAAAGTATTAAATATCGTCTTTTTAAAACTTGTAATTTATGCTAGACTATATCCAATCATGTTTCCAAAAAAAACCATTAAATGATATAATCACAAAATTAATTAATTCCGATCAAGAATATTACTTCATTATTAAAATGATCATACACAAATTGTGTAAGTTGATTTAAGTGTACCTCAAAAATTCCAACATTATCTTTTGAAGATTCAAAAGAACTTATAATTCACATTTGAAAAGGTGAATGAATTCAAATCCTCATTTGAAATTTATTGACACATACTTTGATTTCCAGCTTGACAATGGTCAGCTTTGTATTATTGGTGAAAAGTTAGACCAAAATGAACATAACATATGGAGCCATTCTTGAACTTCAATTTATTAAAAATAAAAAGGAACAAAAAGCCTCAGAATCAGATGATTTATTTGAAGATGAAAGAGATTTTAATAAAGAGGATGATGGAGATCACAAAGAGATTTTATCTGTAACTCTCAAGATCATTAAACTCAGATGTCACTTTTATTTTTGATTTAATTTGATATATTGTACATTAAGTTCAATAATTTAGTCCAGATGTGAAATTATTGCCAAAGGAATTGCACAACTACCTAATTCTGAATGAGATATTGATAACTTTATAAAGAGTCACATTTTCTTGTTTTGATATGATTCTAGACAATATTTTAAAATTTTGTTTTGTTGACAATAATGCTTACACTTTTCTTAACTAAGAGGTGAGGTAGAAATCATCAGACAGATGTGGTAAATGCACCAAGTAATGTCAAGGGTTACCATTTGGACTGGATGTTCATAGTATAGGCATGATATATCTTAAAAGTCTTTATAGTTTAATATTGATGTATTCACTAAATTTAATAATTTATAAAGATATGGTCTGGGTAAGGAATCGTGTTTGGTCAGATATTTTCTTTCGGTAAACACACTGGTTCAAAAGTGGAAGTCACACTCAAAACCTCTAATATTCTCAAGATATAAAAATTCTTGAGAGATATGCACAATTCTTATTATCTATGTTGAAGGTGGATTTATGCATCTGTGAATTTGTTGATTTCTACAATGATTATTGAGTAAGATTGCTTGTTTAGATCTCTCCAAAATTTTATGATTAATTTCACCAAGATTTTAATATAAATTTAATATTAGGTTTACTAATTTTAATAAGGGTTCATTATAGTTTCACCAAGTTTCACATTTTCAGCATTATGCCAACTTGCCAAGATCTCTAGAACCCTATTATTGAGTAAGAAGATTAATATGGAATTCGATTTACTTATAATTGTTAATGAATAAAATTGAGAGTTTATGCAATAATAATCTTTGATCTGTAATCAGCAATTAAAAATATAATGTTAATAAATAAAGCTTGCCTATAATTGATATCATTGTAACCTATCTCATTACAATTTTCAATTGATGATAATTAAACTTTATAATTCATAATTAACAATAATTATTCTTTAATAAAGTGAGCAAAACTCTTTTGGCTATAATTTCATTCTTCATATTGGCCAAGACCCAAGGCTGAACTAAGTTATTTTAAACTAAGGGTATTTATAATCCTTCAATGTTACAAAATTATAGTTCCATCATTATTCTAAAATTTCGATTATTAGTTCTAACTAACTATAATTTATAATTCAATATAATTAATTCATTTTTCTATCGCTATTAACATTATCCAATTTCATTCCATCGGTTCCTTCCATTATCTACGCTTGTTTTCCAAATCAAGTTAATAAATATTTTAATTACATCATTTATTATGTTGATCACCGTGCATTGCTGTGCCAATTAATCATTTGATTGCTATGCCAAACAATCATGTGACTGCCGCAACTTACTGTGCATTAATTACGTTAATTATCGTTATTTACAATTCATAATTCAACAGACTATTACACTATTTTTGCTTCTTTATTAGTCACTAAATAATTTGTGATTTCCTTAATACTGAGGTAGAAATTTTAGATGATACGAATTGAGGATGAAAAAAAAAAAAATTTTCCCAAAGTTCAGGATTGGGGAGTAAAAAATCATTTTTACCTCATATTAATAGATTATAATATAAACATATTATGAAATTTACTAAAGTTTTTGTGTAAAATAATAATGAAATGTAAAAAAAAATTATAATGAAGCATGAAAATCATGAAAAAATTAATAGTCACAATGAACTTGTTTTTTTTTAATAATTTTGTTTTAGATTCTCAATAAAGGATAAAAATAATTTTTATCTTTACAATTAAAAAGATGTCACTGACTGTAAAAAAAAGTAAGCAATAATTCTCAATTAATCATTTTTGCTGTGCCGCAGAGAAATTCAGAGCGTCTATGATGATTGTGGTGGCTTAGAAAATTGATCTACAGACAAACTGTAGTGCTACTATACACAAAAATAAATATAAATATAACTTTACCTAAATTATTTTTATTTGTAAAGTTTAAAACATTTCACTTTTAATTCTTTTTATTCACAATATTTAAAAATATTAAAATGAATATTGTTAAAGATTTATATAATGAAAAAAATATTTATAACTCATCTCATGAAGAATTAGCACAGATTATTCGAAAGAAATAAAACCTACAATTGAAAATATTAATGAAAGTGTATATAAAGGTGATTTATGTGTCATAATTGATGAAGTGATTAATCTTATTTTTAAGGAATTAAATAAAGGAAGTGATGAAGATGTACAAAAACAACATGTTCTTGATTATATAAAAATAATTATATAACATTACAAGAAATCTATAGTTGACTTTTAAATAATCAATATCATTCAAATTCCATTTATTTACTTGGATATTTTAATTATCATGGAATTGTAACCAATAAAAATAGGCAAAGAGCATTTGAATTATATCAAACAGCAGCAGAATTTGAAAATATTATAGCTCAATTGAATCTTTCTGATATGTATATAGGTGGAAAGGAAATTAAAGAAAATTATGTTAAAGCTTTTGAAATATCTAAAAGGTTGGCAGAAAGAAGCAATCCAAATGCAATAAATAAGTTAGGATATTGTTATGAATTTGGGATTGGAATTGATAATAAGTATAATAAAGCATTTGAATTATATCAAAAAGCAGCAGATTTAGAAAATATAAAGGGAATATATAACTTAGGGTGGTGGCATTATAAAATTGGATATTATGGTATTGTTGGAAATCAGCAGAAGGCATTTGAGTTATTTCAAAAAGCAGCAGATTTAGGAAATGCAAATGGGATGAATACCTTAGGATGTTGTTACGAAAGTGGATGTGGAACTGACAAAAATATTCAAAAAGCATATGAATTATATGAAAAGGCAGCAAATTTGGGAAATGAAAGCGCAAAATATTAACATTGATATTGAATGTAAAAAGGGAACAGGAGTTAATAAATGTTCAATAGTAATTCAATAGTATAAAAATCTTGCTGAATAAGGATACGAATATGTTTATAAAAATTTAAAATGTTTTAGAAAATGTGAAGATGTCTACTGACAGATTATATTTAATAATTGATTTATTCTAGTTTAGAGGTGGTATTGAAAGATATATTTATGTTTAAAGAAAATAACTTTTTTTTTTTTAATTTAAGGAAAGTTTCCAAATTTCACTCTTCAAATATGATATTGACATATTGTAAATAAAGCCTAATAATAATATTATTGTTTTGAATTTTTAAATACAAATTCTGAAAAAATAGTAGTGGTTAATTTTTTAATATCACGTATGGAAATTATGAAAATTTTTTTATATTTGCTTTCGTGAGTAGAGGGTCTACCAACTGATTTACATTCTTTTCCCATTTTCTCGATGAATGATAATCAGATTGAGTACTTATATGGAAGATTTAGGACTCCGGAAATGTTTCATATAGGTAAGGTGCAGCTTACCTACCTGAGACTTTTCTGTGGTCCTGAAGATTTAATAAATTAGTCAGTAATGAGTAATAGTTCTTAATAAATAACATGCCTATTTCAATCCTGCCGGGTCAACTAGAAACCTTGAACATCAGACAATCTAGAAAGCCATCTGAGCCCCAACACTCGCTTCGTGGCTCAGTGAGAAGCTTTAAATGAAAATGACCTAGTAAAAAGCCATTTACACGCACCAACTTCTTGACTGTATATCCAATAAAAAAAGTATACTCACCTCTTTATATTGATTATAAACCGTTTGTAAAAACATCTACCCACTTTACAATATGTGGATTTTTGACCAATGTGGCTTACCGTTGTTCCACATTTAAGATGATACTTTTGCCATATATAAACAAAATACGAAACAAAATCTCTATTCCATACCATATTTCAAAAATATATATCATTAAGTTTGTTAAGCGATCATAAAGATGAATGAACTATTTAGTATAATAATCAATAGGAAATAATTATTACCTAATTAATAAATGCTTGTAATAATATTTTATTTTTGCAAGAAAACAAAATTTTACATGAAACAATTTTAGTAAGACAGATTTATCGTTTTTCTCAAGATAAGATTTTGACTATTAATATTAGCCGCCTGAAATTTCTAAACCAATAGTAATTTTGAAATTATATTTGTTTATAAGAACGTTATTGTTTTTATAAATAAAGCCTTAGCTTAGATTAAATTTTTTCGAGTAAGTATATCATAATATCGAAAATCATCAGAATTATATTTTGTATTATCATATAGAATACATTTCCAAATAAGATTTGTAAGTCCAAATCGTATCACATTTCCAAAAATGGCAAATTAAAATTGAAATTTATTTACAATAGGCTTTTTAGTTAATGATGTAAATGATGTAAAACATGAACCCAAAAAAAAGTGATCTCATACATTAAAAAATTAAGTAAATAATATATTAATTCAATTACTTATTAAAGGTAAGACAAATTTACTTCATAAAAAATTCATTCATTCAATAGTTTTTCTAATTTATTTTGAGCATCTTCATCTCCTTGTTCCGCAGATTTTTTGAACCAATATATTGCTTGATCTATATTTTTTTCAGTTCCAGATCCCTTTTCATACATTAATGCAAGATTATATTGAGCTAAATAATTTCCTAAATCTGTCGCCTTCTTGTATAAATTAAAAGCTTTCTCCACATTAACATCAGTACCAATTCCGCCATCATAACAAAATCCTAAAAGATTTATTCCACATGAATATTCTTTTTCTGCTAATTTTTTTGATAATTCAAAAGCTTTTTCATAATCCTTATCACTTCCTTCTCCATCAATATACATATTAGCAAGATCAAATTGAGCTGCATTATTATCTAAATATGCTGCTTTTTGATATAATTCTAATGCTTTATGCATATTACTGTTAATTCCAATTCCATGATAATTAAAATATCCAAGTAAATAAATAGAATTTGGATCATTTTGATTATTTAAAAACCAATTAAACATTTCTTGTAAACTTATCCCAAGATTTTTAATAAACTCAATAATATGTTTCTTTATGACAATTTCTTCTTTTCCTTCATTAACCTCCTTAAAATAATTATTGACCAATTCACTAATTACAATATTCAAATCTTCATCAAAAATATTTTCATGAATATATTGAATTGTAGGTTCTATTTCCTTAATATTGGTTTTACCGAAATTTTCAATAATTTGAGATAATTCTTTGTGTAAATAATTATTAATATTTGATGAGTTAACATCATTCGAATTAAGATTATTTTTTAACATTTTGGGTAGTAAGAAAATACAAATTATTTGTTTATTTTATCTTTTTTTCTTTTTTGCGTCATATTTATTTAGTGTACGGTAATACTGCATTTAAATTTACCGCAGATCTATGTTTTTGGTCCGCAGTGTATTAGCAGCGATTGGTTGATCTTAATTAGGGTAACTTCGACTATTTGATTACAAAATGTTTTAACTAAACAAGCTAATTTTTTTTTAATAATTTTAGAAAAATATTGTGAAACATAAAAGCGAATTAACCGACGTGGTCAATACAATTGATCGTTGCATTTTCATTCAGTTATTAATTGATTTCTCGATTGTAGCTTATGAGTTTGTTTGAGTTGATTAAGCCCTACTAACAAAATGAAAAATAAATCTGTTTAAAACTGTTTCAAAATAGAGTCTGGGTTAGATTAACGTCAATTAAATAATGGAAATTTTTCTATTGCAGCTAGGATCTAATTTTCTAAAATAGTAAAAATAGTATTAATAAAACATCATATTGATTATTGGCCATTAATTCTATTAAGTACTTTTTAAAATAATTAATCGCTCCTGATAGATCTTCAGCTGTAGATTCTATTTCCTTCATATTCATTTATCAAAATTTGAATAATGAGATAAATGAGATAATACTTGTCCGAAGCGTAGCGAAGGACTTTCAAGTACACAAAACTATGCAATGTCCGTCTGTCACGATACGTATATGGCAATGAATCATTGAATCAGGGTAAACGTAATATTACTGAAAATCATGTGATTATACCACTTCGGACTCCCGTTACCTAGTAAATTATTAATATTTGATAATTCAAAATAATATAAATAAATACAGTAGAAGAGCAATTATATTTTCTATGCAGTAGGTAATATCGCAATATATCCAATTATTGCAATAAATTACGCTTCAAACCATTTTTTTGATATAAATAAACGTATAGTAAACTACATTTCAAAACAAAATAATAAAAATATTGTAAATATTTTAGACAAATATAAAAAAATTATAGTTAATTAGAATAAAGATTTTCGTTCTGCTGACTGCAATCAGTCGAATATTGAACCAATGGTGTAAACGTGGTTTATTTATACAATTAAAATAATAGTCTAATTATAGTATTTTTAAATTATCTTACAAATTTGCAATTTTGAAATAATACAGAAAAATGTGAGAAAATCAGGAAAAAAATAATAGTAAAATTATATGAAGATTTTGGAATCAAACTTGTTAGTTGACATGGTATGTAATATTGAAGTGGTATTTCGGCTGTAGCTTCTATTCACATAAAATACCAATAGAAATCACGGATGATTGAATTAGCTTATTTCTTTGATCTTTCTCTTTAATACTAAATTTTTGTGTAGGACCTATTAAAATAAATCTTCTTCACCTCCCGCTTTTCAAACACTTTTTTAAAAGTAGACTTGGTGAATCTAACAGTAAGAAATTTTTTTACAAAAAATAAAGGACAAAATACCACTCCATGTTTTGGCCTAACACAAATCAAATGATACGTGTAACGTATTCCAGAGTATTCTTGCAATTTTTTCTTGTTAAGGTGCTTTATTATTATTTCCAGTTCAGAAAATCAACTGACATTTATTAGACATTTACTCAATACATATTGCTATTTATTACGAGATATAAAGTTTAAGTATTTTTAATCTTATAAATTCAAGATCGCAGCCCAAATATATGATGAATTGCTTTCTATCTAAACTAAAATACAGATGACACTTCAGCTTTTTAAAATATCCCAGTATCCGCCGTTTATTCGTTGCGGGCTCCTACACTTGTTTTAATTTATCATTCGATCAATGATGGCAAAAATCTCCAGAAGGGATTGGTTCACCTGATGCTCGAAAATGAACTAGTGCCAGCAATAGTAATTATCTACGTGTAAACAGCAATCATGTATTTGATGTCATGATGATAGGAAATTTGTAACTTATCCTATCGCAGTCAAAACCATAAAACTTTGGGCTTCTTCAGTTCTCTCTATTTTGAAACATCTTTGGGAAGCTGCGTCCTCGTTTCACCAGCAACTCCCAAATTTCAATGTTCCATAATGTTCTTAATGTTTTATTGATGCTTCCCCAAAATCAAAGTAATAGCGAAGAACTTCTTGCATTGTCTTACTAAGATGGTTTTCACCAGTGACAATATTGTTATATAGATTGTGAAAAATATTGAGTCAGTTAGGGGAATTATCCATATCAAACGGTTCCTTTTTACTGGATCATTCCTGTAGATGCAGCTGATTCTTTATCTAATACTTTTTTTTGTTTTTTTTTTTTGTTATCTAGTGAAGGTTCAAATAATCGGTTAATAATTAATGTGTACATTAAGTGGTTCGAGAAAAATTTGAGTAGTAATCTAAAGGAGAATTCTTGAGAAAGCTCTTTAGATCATTTGGAACATATTAAATAGATTTTGCTTTGCTGAGTTTCCTGTTGAATTATCGCGTCTCTGGAAACTTCAATCTATTTAAAGTTTTAAATTAAAACATATGTAATTCACTCTCTAAAGTTCTTTTAACTTGAGCAACTAAATCTCCTTGTTCAACAGATTTTTATATCAATAAACTTGATTCATATCTTTTCAATTCTATTCCCTTTTCGTAAATCAAAAGATTATATTGGACATAATAATTTTCGAGCTTTACTGCTTTTGAACTCAAATACTTTTGATCATTAACATCGGTTTCGATCCCTTTTTCATAACAATATCCTATCCTGCCTGTATACTCTTTATCTAGTAATTTATTAGATAATTCAAAAGTCTTTTTCATGAAAAATAAAAACTTAAGAAAAATATTATCATATTATATAAATTATGAAATATGAAATATGGGAATAATAACAGATAATAAAAAATGAAAAATTAATAAAATTATTAAAAATAAATTATTATAGCAACCGAAGGAATTTACAAAAATGATTTCAACTGTTTCACACTTCTCAATTTGGAATATGAACTTTGTAAATTTGGCATTCATTTGTTTACATTTGGGACAGGAGGATAATTTCTATTACAACACAACACTCTCCATCAACATACATAATAACAAGATTAAATTGAGCTGCATTGTTTTCTGATTTTGCTACTTTTTGATATAATTCGAATGGATTATGCATATCAATGTTAACATCAATACCTTGATAATTAAAAAATAAATCAAATTTGAGTCTTTTTGATTATTTAATAGTCACCAATTTCTGATGGAAAAAAGGAAATGATTTCTCACTCTTTTGGACGATACACTTATTGTCCGGAGTGGGATTGTCTGATGCGAAAGGAGATGAGTGTCTTTTTTGGTTTATATTAAAGAACCAGGTATAAATTACATTAGTATAGAATCGTAATAATTTAGGCTATTATGACTTGTTCGTATTAACTTAGTTTTTACTCTTGCGGTCATTGGTTCATTGATGTACCTTTAAATAAAATAAAGTGAGTGTTTAGCGTTATGAGAAAAAATATATTATCAATAAACTTTTCTGTAGTTAAATAATAACATTAGTCACTCTGGACTTACGCGAAAAGTATTTGTGGTTTGGATAAAATACTGCAATTTTATTAATAAGATAGGTTAACATGATAATAATTTTGTACGGCTTAATAAAAACATCAAATATATTTATTTTCTCATACTTTAAGTCCTTCTAACGTATCTTGAGCATATTGATAACCTTGTTCGGCAGATTTTTTATACCAATAAATAACCTGTTTCACGTTTTTATTAACTCCATCTCCATTTTCATACATTAAAACGAGATTAAATTGAGCGCAATCATTTTACAATTCTGCTACCTTTTGATATGATTCAAATGCTTTTTGCATGTTTATACTTGTTCCAACTCCATTATAATAACAATACCCTAACATAGTTATCCCATCTGAATATTCTTTTTCAGCCGATTTTTTAAAAAGCTCAAAAGCTTTATTTTAATCTTGGTTAACATTATCTCCATCTTTGAACATATGGGCAAGATTATATTGTGCTAAACAATTACCTAAATTTTCCGACTTATGATATAGCTCAATTCCTTTTTCATATTTAACTCAGTTCCGATTCCACAAATATAACAATATCCCAGCAGATATATTCCACATAAACATCCTTTTTTGCTAATTTTTTTGATATTTTAAAAGCCTCATCATAATTTTTATCGACATCACCTATAGGTTAGCAAGGCTATACTGAGCTGCATTATTTTCTAATTCTGCTGCTTGTTGAATTAATTTGTATGCCTTTTGCATGTCAGCATTGATTCCAATTCCATGATTATAAAATATCCAAGCAAATAAATAGAATTTGAATCATTTTGGCTACTCAAAAGCCAGTTAAAAACTTCTTGCAAATTTATCTTAATGTTATTAATATAATTAAGAATTTGCTGTTTTCATACATTTACTTCTATCCTTCATTTAACTTATTAAAGCGAAAATTGACTAATTCATCAATTACAATACTTCGTCAAAAATATTTTCATGAATGTTTTTGGTTGTAGACTCCATTTCTTTTACATTCATTTTATCATAATTTTGAACAATTTGAAAAAACTCGTGTAATGAATTATTAATAGTGGATAAATCATCGGTATCTGACTTATGTTGTATTTTAGACATTATAAAGTAATTTAATAATAACGATAAGGGAAATTTTATCACAAAGTATTTATGTGATGCTGCAGATCAACCTTTGTGTAGCAAATTTTGTGTTTACCGCATTTTTATTTATTGTTGATCAATTTTGTGTATTTTTGTGTACGTTACAAAGTTAATTCCCGTTATACAAAGTTAAATAATTATGAACGTAAGGAAAATTACAGATTTATATCTTGTTGTAGTCAGATAAAATGGAAGAATTATTCTATTCTTTAAAAAAATTTCTAAAATTCTATATAATGCAATAATTACACTAAATAAGTTATTTAAATTACGTAAACACAAATCTCATTCCTTTGAAAGTTCTTCTAATTTATATTGAGCATATTCGTGTCCTTGTTTAGCAGATTTTTTATACCAATAAATTGCCTGTTTTATGTTTTTTTCAATTCCATCTCCATTTTCATACATCAAAGCAAGATAAGTTTGTGCATAATGATTTTCCAAAACTGATGCCTTTTGATATGATTCAAATGCTTTTTGCTTATCAACAACAGTTCCAATCCCATTATTATAACAATACCCTAACATAGTTATCCCATCTGAATATTCTTTTTCAGCTGATTTATTAAAAAGCTCAAAAGCTTTATCATGATCTTGTTCAATACCATCTCCATCTTTGTATATATGAGCAAGATTGTATTGTGCTAAACAATTGCCTAATTTTGCTGTCTTTTGATATAATTCAACTCCTTTTGGCGTGTTTGCATCAGTTCCAATTCCATTGTAATAACAATACCCTAGCAAATTTATTCCACATGGATATCCTGTATTTGCTAATTTTTTAGACAATTCAAAAGCTTTATCATAATCTTTACTAATACCTTTTCCATCAATATACATATTAATGAGATTAAGTTCAGCTATAATATTTCCTAAATTTGTTGCTTTTTGAAATAATTCTAATGCTCTTTGTTTATTAACATCAACTTCAATTCCATGATAATTAAAATATCCAAGTAAGCAGATAGAATTTGAATCATTTTGGTTATTTAAAAGCCAGTTAATAATTTCTTGAAAATTTATCTTGTGATTACTGATATAATTAATTATATTCTGCTTTCTTACTTTTTTTTCTATTCCTTCATTTAATTCCTTAAAATAAATATTTATTAACTCATCAATTACAATACTTAAATCTTCTTCAAAAATATTTTCATGAATGTTTTTTTGCGTTGTAGGTTCTATTTCTTTTATGTTCATTCTATCAAAATTTTGAATAATTTTAGAAAATTCATGCAATACATTATTTTTATTAGATAAGTTGATGTTATCTGAATTAAATTGCATATTAAACATATTAAACGAAGTAAATTTAAAACAAGTGAAAGAAAAATATTTTTTTTTTCAACATACCGTATTTATATTTTGTATCACACGTTGATCGGCTTTTGTGCTTAAGTAGCAATTTTGGCTAACTAATTAAGAAAGTGATTACGTAATCATTACGAATCTTGACGTTTGTGTAGCCAAATACTACTGCGCAAATCATGTGATTATTTCATCACATGATTGTATTTTAGAATATTTTCACTTTTCCACTTCCCACATAAGTCTAATTTGAGAACCGTCAAGACTGGTTTGTCTCACTCTCTGTCTCTATCATAAAAATAAAATAAATAAGTCTGATTCGAGGATCTGAACTTTTAATTTGGTAAAAAAACTTCCCAAAAGACTCGATTTATCGGTCTATGAACATGACCTTATTTCAAAAAGCAAATCCTGGACCGGCATTCTTTGGATTCGTCAAGGGAATAGTAATTTATCATCCATGAGTGAAAACTCTACTTTTTTATCATTTTAAAAGAATCTTTTTGAGATGGATATCTATAATTATATTTTCATCTCTGTAATACGTTAAAAAAATAACAAAAAGAGCAATTGTAACATGACTAACAGAGTGTTTATATTTTTATCAGTTGACAATCAATTCATAATCCATTTTCTAATTCAAACAATAATCATCTTATGCATACTAATATTGGGAAAATGTCATTGGCGACCCGTATCGCCAGTGCGACCCTAAAATCACGTGATAAACAATGCCTTGTTAGGCACAGGAGTATTCAATATGGGGGTGAATGTTTGAATGATTGGCTATCATTGTACCACGCAGAATACTGATATTTGATCAAATTACTGTCTATTTTTTTACATTTTTCGCACAAAATACTCCTCAAAAATGTCTTCAACTTCTTTGAACTTTGGCTGGAGAACAGCGTGTAGAATTATTCAAAATAGTGTTGATAATATATTCCACAAATATCCTAAGTTACTAAAAACTCCCAAGAGAAGATAGGTAAGTGTGCCTCATGCAGATTCTTTATCTGCCCAATGTTACTTCATATGATACAGTCTTCACTTTCAAATATTTCAGTGTAAGTCTGTAAGATATATCCAAAATTTCGTTTCAGTCAAGAAAAGTGTTGAGTTCAATTTGGACATAAAAAATGCATATAATATTGTGATGGCTAAGCTGGTATATGAAGCTGTAATATCATATATTCAAGACTACTTTATGGTTAAAGAACTGAATAATAGCATGAAACTTGGCCTGATAGAGGTACTTAGTCAACCATGTAAGAGGTTCTTCCTTTACATCTGCTTGGTTTTCAGCTTGTAATGATGGTTCACATTTGTTTCTTATAGGTTATTACAAACTAACCGGCAATAAAAAACAAATTGAGCCAGATATTGCTGTTTGTGGAAGAGTTTCTACTGTCACACATCCCTTAATTCCGCATCCTTCTCCACCTTCTAGTGACTATGTTTCCATTGTTGGTTCTACTTCAACCTATGAAACTCCCATAGGTGTACTTTTATAGTTTTATACTTCACTGGCACAATTAATTTCAGGAACAATTTCCCAATATAAATAATATATTTACACAGGGTTATCCTCATGCAAGAATCACCTGTGAGATAGCTAACACTCAAAGCACCACTGACTGGAATACAAAATGTGAAGTATGGATGCATGAAACGTATGTTCACAGTTTTAAGAGATTTTTTAATAATAGGCTAGGTTATGGACACGTCAAGCATTGGTAGGCACTAGGCAGTGACTTATCAACAAATGTAACTTTTAGCAGAAGCGGGAGTACATGTCACCAAGGTAAGATTGGTATATTATATTCTTGTGATAAATTTCAGCGGGCTAAAGTAACTTTTGCAACATAATAGTGGGTTTTGGCATGGTAAAATATAGTAATAATACACCTATACCCACTGGTTGCAGCACCTTGAATATCCAATGCTTTACAAATCAACATTCCAATTGCAAATGCTTTCTAAGCATTGGTTTGTACCTGGAACAGATGTTGGTGTTAATTTTGCAATTGATTTATTTGTTCAACAAGTGATTATGGCAAGAAATTAAAGTATGTCACATCCATTGCTTATTTGATTCATGCTCTTCAAATATTTTGTTAGACTGGTGGGTAAATTCTTGCCTCAAATATTCAGCATTATGTGATTTAATACTTATTTATCATCATAATCTTCATATAAAGTGAATAAATAACTTATGTATTATACCCAAAATTTTTAGTGTCTGGAAAATTTAAAAAATTTGGGCAAAATTTTATTTATTTTAAAAGAAAATGAAATATGATGCTATTGAAAAGGGATTTCATGATCATAGACCATTTAATGCGAGTTTCAGCGTCAAACTATTTTTTTTCTCTTTTTGTTTTCCAGTAAATTTCTACAGCTAAATTATACCCATCACTATAGATAACTATGAACCTTCCACATCCTTTTCTACAAACACAAAATAAACTATATCTACGCCAATATAAATCACTTCCTCCTACAAAGTTTCAACATGTAAACTTCACAAAGATTAGTAATAACAGACCTATAGCATAATATAAGTTCAGGTAGCAACAGAGATAAAAAAAATGAATAGTGCAACATTGACAATTCACTCTTAAAGTTACAATAATCTTGCCCCTCTTGAGAGTAAATTTGCAAAAAAATAATAATTGTGCAAGCATAAAATGCTTATCTTTTTAATAGACAATTTAAAATGTTACCTTTTCAGGAAACTATCAGTTGAAACTTGAAAAAGTACACGATAATGACATTTTATTATTGCTCACAATACATAATTTTCAAAAATTTTTAAATAATTTACATTTTCTTAATGTATTTAGTGATAAAGTACGTTAATTAATTTTTTGATCAACTGAATCAATTTCTACCCGCTTCAACTTAATGAACTCAAAGGTTTTTAGACATGAAAATAAATTCTATTATAAACAAATATGTGAAATATATGGATCAACTTACATTTATTTTAATTTTAACATTTACTCATAATATTTTAAAAAGGAATAATTTCGATTAAATATAGATTAGAATCAAATTAATCAAATTAAAATGATTCATAAAAAAAAATACATTAATTATTTTGTCTTTAAATTTGTTAAAACATTTACAATTTTTTTACTTATAAAAAATTAGTATATTGATAATTCTTGATTATGTTTTTTTTATTTGTATTATTGTGATTTTTCCGTAAAAAAAAAGTTAGATACCTTACTAATTAGTTAAAATACTTAGTCAAGATCGCACTTGTAATATAATTCTTAATTAAATTTAGTATAATTAATAAATTGTTGTGGCATTATTTCTCTCTTTAAAAATGTTCAATATAACTTTTTAAAAAAAAGAAAAATTTAACATAATAATCTTCGTAAATCAAATAATACTAATGAATTACTTACAGCTCTGGTTATAATTACGATCACCAAAAGACCTCGCATTGTAGTGATTGTATGATTTCCATTTTCAACCAACGCTGTTTTAAAGTAAAATTTAGAACGTTTGCGAATAAGGATTAAACATAAATATAAAGGATGTACGCAATTCAACAAATGTTCCATTCTTGGCAGTAAGACAATATGGTTCAGGATAAAAATTGTTACCCGTTGTATGTGCGATGGTGGTAAATGTGGATAATATTATCCTTGTTGCTCGCATGATCAAAAATGTTAAAATAGAAAATAAAATCAAAATAGTTTTTGTCATAAATTTTGATTAATTATCATTTTTTGTTATTTTTCTTTCTTTTTTTTACAATCGTATCAATAAGTCCAAGTCCAAGAGAATGTTGTGTTTATAATAAAATTTTTGGATCATTCCATTCTCAACTCTTGTATAAGTATTTTTATTATGAGTTTATGATAGCAATTCATGTTATGCATCATTTTAATCGGAAATTTAACAAAATAATGATCATATCAGATATGAAGTTAATTAAAGCGAAATAAACTTATAATTACTAATAATATTTCTATTAAGCCATTTCAATACGAATAAACATGTTCAACAAAAAACATATCGCAATCTTTGATTAGCCTTGGCTATTTTACATATATGGCCAATCAAATCTATTACACGTGATCAATTAAAAATTTGATCGATAATTCTATTTTCAAAAGGTTTAAAATTTTATTTAATTTACAAATTATGCATAATATATTTGCATTTTACCTATACTCGTGAATACGAGAAATTATCAAATTATTAATACAGAATTTAATTGATCAAGAAAAAAAAAATTTATCTTTTAAGGCTTATAATTAACCAAGGCACGTAATAACAACTCTCATGGCTTTTTTATAAGAATAGTTTATTAGAATAGAAATTAACCTCTGATGATTTCATTAAAGGACATTGAAACTGATTTATTTAAATAAATTAATCACTTAACAGTATATAATTATCAATAGGACACCGTCTTTTATACTTTTTTTGTGGATTAACATTTATAATTAATTATTTATAAAAATGTTGCGAACGAATTAAACCATTCGATTAGTTAATAAGTACAATCGTAAAAATTGTCAACCACATTTGCTGAGCGAAGATGGACTCAATTTTAATATAAATGGCTTACATTGTTTAATGTGCGATCATTTTCCAAGAAAATGTTCATACGCCTCAACCAAGCTTTTAAGATAATTTTTCAATCGAAATTTCTATGTTCTTAAATCAAAATTAATATGACATATTGATGTGCATGTATTACTCTTCATTTATAAATTATTATTTGATTAAATACCAAATTGATTAAATATATTATTGTGATTATGGTATACTATTCTATACGAAATGAAATTTTTAATAAAAATCGACAATTTGATAGTTGATACATTTCCGTAAATTTTATATAAACACTATAAAGTTATTTGTAATATTTAATACAGAAAAATTTGCCACGATGAAAAAAAAAAAATGGTTCGTGTTGCCTTAAATTTGGCTTCTTCAATATTTGGTTCGGTTATGAATTTATTAATACAATTTGATTGTGCTACATACTGTGCCACGCAGTAAACACAAGACTTGCCTTAGTGCAGATCAGAAATAAACAATATCAGATGATCTGTCGACCTGAAATTCACTACATGTGAACGTCACGTTACTTTCTGGACCTAATAATTTAATTAACCTATTTTTCTCATAAATCTGGCTTGTCATCCGATCATTAAAATCCGGTAAACGATATTTGGATGACATATATGGCAGATCATAATTTTGATTCTGTTAGTAAAAATTTTTTTTAAAAAAAAAAATAAATTAAAAAATTCTAAGAATTTTTTTTCGGCGATCTTCAGACTGCGGCGTTAAATAATGCGTAAACATGTACGCATATTTAATTATATATACTGTATCAATCATATTACTCATATTCGGCACGTTACAGTCGTTACACCATATGAATGATACCCGGCAATAAATGACGTACATGCCGAATATGAGCAAAATGATTAATTTTATTATTTTTTATTTTTATTTTTATTTTTAATATATAGACAAAAAGCTGAGAAAAATCCGTA
>JADRCO010000226.1:0-42226 GCA_021464525.1 Rhizophagus sp. LPA8_4_AMF | reverse complement strand
GCCTATTCTGAAGTTTTAAAAGCTTTGTTTTAAAGGAAAAGGTCTTGAGTTATTATTTTTTTGAAAATTGCATGCGCCACCAACCTGGCACACAAAGAAGGGGTGCTACTTATTATGCTGATCTGTAACATTATTTTTTCTTCGAAATTTTGAATTCTTCCTTGATTATAATCAAGACTATCGCTATGGCCTGTAAAAAGAATAAAGACATATACAATCTACACCATTAGCAACTTCCATTGATTCAGTATCGGCCAATTTGATCCAGTCCCAAAGTGTTTCATTTACAGTAACGGATACAGAACTACGAGAACTTACACATCAAGGTCTCATAGTTGATGAAATTCACGAAGTATTAGAATATGATCAAAAAAATATGCCTTGGGTTGATAACTTTATTCGTCTTTCGATTGAGCTTGAAAAACAAAGCAAGGATCCAAGAGAAAAAGCATATTATGTCTTAATGATGGAGGTCTTTAATATGAAGTCCTTTCGTGAAGCATCCATCAAGCTGGTCTCATTTCTAAGGTATTATGGAAATAAAATAGACAACTGCATAGCGGATTTCATTATTCAAATAGCGAAAGGTAAAAAAGGGTGGTTAAGTTGTGAATAAATTGCGACATTACACCAAGTGACAACTACGGAAAGAGCGGTAGATTTGCTTAATGATGCCGAAAATAAAGGTCCTGAAACTCATGAACAAATAAACATTTTTTAAAAGATATGTTCTATTTTCCACAGCGTAACCAACAAAAAGCTCGGGCACGTGATCATAGTAATTTATTCTTCACATCCGTCACACCCTTCTGCGTTTTCATTAGTCCAGAGCGAAGCGATGGACTATATAAATTCTATGATGGGTGATGAATATATAAGGTCACGTGGCGATTTCCGGTTGTCCGCACGCATCACGTCATAAAAATCCTGTACTATATCAATAAACAAATAAATTTTGTGGTACATTAGAATGATTGTGGACTCACAACGGTTTCCGTTTCCTAGTTATTTATATTTATCTGAGGGACTTGGTTTTTTTTGAGTAGGTGAAAACTTATTCGACACACCCTTATTCGTCACTGTTTATTTTCACATGTTAGTGCATAACGCCGTAATGCGGGCCGACCCGAGCTTTTTTTGTTGGTTACGCTGGAGGAGTTGATATGTTCTCTCAAAATCACGTGAGGAGTGGCTTATGCAAAAATACATGCACACTTGACTGATCACCTGAAATGCGCCGGAAAAACTCTTGCCGAGTCTTTCGACAGGCTGTTTCTTTTTTCCGAACCTGCATCATATATACCATACGTCATTGAAATTATCATAATATAATTAACTGCTTCTATTGGTTAGAAGAGTCTTCACGATTATCATATGACATAGCATGTATCAGGACTATGTCTCGAACTTTGCTTCAAAGAAAAAAAAAGGTAGAATAGAGAAATATCAATAATCGTGTATAATAAATAGTTTACGGTCATAGAATGGCATCATATACCCAGGGTTCATGTAATTTATTTTAGCTTAATGTATTTAATGTATTGCAAATAAAAAACGTTTAGGGTACTGAAATGTAGTCAATTATTTTTCTCGTGTGGGAGGTGATTGGTGTGATTGCTTTGGAATCCACATACTAATTTTTTATTGCTCGAGAGTATGTATGTTATTACAGTTATTACAGGATAATTAAGGAAATCTGGATCAGCAAATAAGATTGCCAGCGAAGATCCAGGGAATTTATTCTCAAACTTTCTCGCATATTCTCAAAATTATTACGTATATTATTGTAAAAGGACCCTTTGATGATCTTTACATATGGATAGCGTTAAATTCTTTTATTAAATTAAGGAGAGTCCGTTGATCAGATTTTCGGGATGCGATCATATTAACGTAATTTCCTCCAAAAGTGTATAACAAAATCGATCTTATGAATTATATAAAATGGTGATGTCCCTGTTAGTGAATCCTTTTATCCGCCTTGTACAAGTAAAACGAAAAAATCAAGCGAAACAATACAACTTACTATTATTTACATCATCAATATTATCACGAGTATATTCAGCAAAGCAATAAAAGGTATGTCTGATTTTCATTCGGCTAGCTTCTTGAAACATGTCATCACGATGTTAATCGATTTTCCCGCCTCTATAGATGTTCCAAAATAAAACGGACATATTGCTCTTCTTGTTATATATCGGCATTTTGATCTTCGCCGAGAAAATCTTTGCCCATCATCACGCATACAATGGACGCAGTGAAATTACTCACATGAATCTCGTCACATGCAACTTCACAGCAAAGGTCTGGCGCAGTATATCAGGAATAATAAGCATCTTCACTTGCCGAATTCTGCGCAGTATCGTACGTGCGATAAAAAAATCGAAATACCTTTATTATAATGCGTTAATCAATAAATTTCAGGCGGAATGGAATGTTGCGAAAATTAATAGTAATGGTAAGTGTATATTACATTGCCTTATTTTTGCTAATTCCCGATTTATGCTGTAGGGTTCGAAATTACCTAATCTCGGAGAAGTTTTCTTACAGGGAATATTATTTTATATTGTCTGTATGGGTGGGGGTGATATAGATATGCGAAAATTTGTATGGGATAATTTATTTCGGAAATCTAGTGTAGAAAAAGAGTATTGGTGTAAAAATCTTGTAGTTAGCAACAGTAATAGGAAAAAAACAATTAGTATAGAAGTTTATAAAAAGTCTGATAGAGCAAAGAAACAATGTGATGCTGAGACTCGCATTAAATGGCCTAGGATCCGCGTACTCCCCTCCCTCTTTGATAGCATCATATGTTTCATTTATTTATTATGTTATAACCCATTCTGTTATTCTGTATAAATAATAAAATTAGAAATGAAATAAACGAAATACTTCCAATTTTTTTAATTAACTAATTAATTCTACGCTCTGCATAATAAAATATTTCTTAAATTGATTGCTTGGAACACTCCCGTGTGAGACCTGCAAACCCAACGCAAATTAACCACTCTGAAACCTTACAGGAACAGGACCATGTTGCGTGGCAATCACGTTAAACAGATGTGGGAAGGCGTTCCCCTCTGCCGAGCTGTCAAGCCCTCCGTAAATTAACCACTCCGAAGCCTTACAGGCTCGGGACTATGTTGCGTGGCAATCGCGGAAAAACAGATTAGAGGTGCAATCTTACGCAGGTTTTTTCTCGAACATGCATTTTAGATGGTGATCTCTTTCAAATGCACGTGTTTTAGGACCGTGACAGCTGACCGTGACAATGTGACATTTATATAAAAACGCGACAATTTTTTCTCATACAATACAACGTTTCAACATGTCAGACCCAAAAGTTGAATCCAACTTCAGAAATTACCGATTTAAAATAAAGAAATTCAAAAACAACACCTTCTTCGCAGACACAGATGCTCTACAATGGTCATTTCACCGCTTCTACACTTCTATCATTTATTCTGGAGATTCGCCGAAAGTATTCAATGAAATTTTCGACAAGTGGACTGTCAGTCTGAACTTCATACGAAAGCACGACTCTACCCCGAAACCAATAGTAAATTTCGTGAAGGAGCTAATTGAATATAATGAATCCAATGAATTTAGAGAATTGCGGAAGGCTTGCGAGCAGAATTTCCACACTCATGTTCTCTCAAACCTATCAAGTAGCTCAGTGGCGAAGAGTGAAATGGCACAGGGCTACATGAAACAGTCGAAGGAAATCTTGTCAGGTGGATCACCTCCGATTTTATCTGATGATGATAACCAAGAAGATTTCGATTACAACCAAGATAATGCAAAAAGTAAAAAGGTAATTTTTTTGGATCCGTTCCGAACGGACAGATTATTGAGCAAACATTTAACGATTTTATAAGAATGTGTTGCCTGATGGAACAGTTGTTTATATCATTTCGTAGGCGAATTCAAGAAAACGTACAAACAACCCCAAAAGTATCAAAAACAAAAAAGTCGGTATCGGAAATATCGTTGCTGGATCATCCGAATCATCTGAATCAAAAAAAGATCGGGAAAAGGTACAGATGCATTTTGTTAGCTAGCAGTCGTGAGAATCAGCAGAAGTAACTATTGTTTTAATTGCATTTATTGTTATCCCTTGTATTTCTGTAGGATTTGAATAACGAGATTAACAACTTCTTTCAAAGTCCTTCGGAACAAAAATCAACAAATCCGATTAAGAAACGGCGGAAATCGGAAGCAGACAATGAGAAAGACAAGGTACTGATCTTTACATTGAAGAAGCAAATTGTTCAGCTATCACGATGTTTTGACCATCAAGACTGAATAATTACTAATTAGTGAGATTTTTAGGCCGAATCTGAAGCACAAAACTCCATTTCTATATCTGAGGAGGATGATGGTTCGGATTACATACCTATATCTGAAGATGAAGATGATTCGGATTACATACCAAGGTATCATGATAATTCTTTGATTGAAATTTCTTCGATTTTTTTCCCTTAGGTTCACAACTCATATCCTTTTGTAATGCAAGTGATACCGAAGATCAGAGTCCTCCACCGTTGTTAGTATCGTCACAGCTCAAAGAATTCCAAGAATCCTACGCAAAAATGAATGTAGCTCATAAATGGGTTCTCTCTTCTAAGAAGTGCGTTGAGGACACTCTTTTCGAGCATTGTGAGCGACTGCCAGTTGAATCACTTCTACATTCATGGGTTATTGATCTTGATGATCAGGAAGCAGAGTCGTTAGTTACAACCGAAGAATGGAACGAAATCCAGCGTGCAGTCAAAAAATTGCCAGAGGTTGATTGTAGTTTTGCAGATTCTATGATGCGATTTGCAGATGTAAGTTGAGGATAACTAGCTTTTTTTTCAATTTGTCCAAAACATGATGTTATTGCCAATTTCAGGTTAAAACAACAAGTGATCTGAGACACGTCTTAAAAACAACATCCTATCTAAATGAGGATGAACCTTATGATCGATTAAAACATTACAATTCTGAATGGGCCGAAATCGTGATGAGGAAGTTGTGAGTATTTGCCTTTTATCGGCGATATTGTTACAAAGACTTTAATGACATATATTCCATTTACTGCAAGTCTTACGTATTATGAAGACCCTAACGAAACACTGCAAAAGGAACATCTCGAATCCTGGTATGACATAAATGTGTGGTCGCTTATCGTCGATCACGGTCTCTGTGATGTGATTGGAATGGAAACCGTAAGGTACAACAGTCTCCTGTGATTGTCATAAATACTTAGTTACATTTTTGAACTTTTTGACTTATTTTTTCACAGAAAAGAATCAACAAGTGAAGCGGTAGCCACGAGGAAAAACAGAAAGAGAGCACGTACGCGTCGCAGAAAGCCAGAACGTAGAAAGATGGGATCTCGAATGGATGGAATATTCCGGATGTACATTGGTGACGTTGAGTATGGGGCAATTGAAGTTTGATGAAACCAAATTGTTGACTGATGGATTTAAACTAATGAAGGCCATGCACGATATCTTCGTATGCCTAAGTAAAGAATCCCGTTTCGAAGAACGAAAGTAAGACAACTACGAGTCGCTGGTATGCTTCACATGGGTAAGTAAAATAATGAATCTGCAGTTTTTAATATTTGTTAAAATAAACTGACTTAATTTGAGTAGGCCTTAAATCGCAAGTTTTACAAATGAGTAGTCCCAAGGGATATGTTACAATATTAAAACGAGAACAACTCCTTGATGTGCCGGCTACAGTTGAAAGGATAAGGGATCTTATCAGGGTGTTGGCTTATGTGTGGAGAATGAAGGTATGATTTTCTGTATTCGTCAGTTTTATCAGAGAAATGCACTATTTGTTCATTATCTTCTATTTACAATAGAAAATGATCATGGATTGCGTAGAGACAGTGAACACGAGAACTCAAGATCAAACAGATTTTTTGCGAGAAATAATGGGCACAGATACTCCACCAATTACAATTGTTGTTCCATGGTCTATTGATACGAAATGAAATCTGGTAGATAAGTAAAGTTCGATTGTACGTCGTTGATTATGGGGGTGTTACGAAATTATAATGTAATCGAAATAAAACTTTACTGCGCCATTGTGACGTTACAAATTACATACTATAATAAAATTCTTGGCAAAAGTGATCTGTGTTCCAAATTGGAACAGAAGGCGCACATGATTTTTTAACCAATGATCATCTGGCTTAGTTGCTACGCAAAATCTGATTGGCTAATCTGTAACTCATCTCGTGATTTAAGTTGATGGGATTAGCGCCATTATAGTAACTTGGGATCTTGTAATATACGTCATGCGAGTCTGGCTAATCCCTTGTTAATCACGAGATCCACAAAGCACATGTAAATATAAATTAACATAGCCGAGTGATAACTCTATATGCACAGCACTTTTGGCTAAATTCCCGATATGTTTATAACCGAATAAAAATGAATCTGATATTTTATTATAAAATTAATAAAATTGTTGTAATCTGTTATAATCTACTAAAACGCTAATATAGATTTAGATAGTAGAACCTATTCTAAGCTACATCTAGTAAGCTATGGTGATGAAAACTTTGAAAAATATCAAATAGTTGATGCAATATGCCCTTTAACAAAAAGACATGATCATGAAACACCAGAAATGTGGTGCTCTCATATTTGTGATCCATTTAGGAAAATACTTGAAGAGAATCCAGGAATCCTTTCTAAATAAGAATGGGTATATTTCAATGCGTGGAAAGTTATATGAAAGTGATAGTAAAATCCATGCTCATCCAACCAATTATATATATTGTAGTGTATGTGACTCCTTAGTTTTCATACCTGATACTTCTTTTAGCACTCATATCTATCAAGATAGCCATTTGAAGAGATGCATTTCTGGAAATAGTATTTTGAATGAACATACAAGAAGAAAAGAAATTCTCAAATTTATTGATAGAAGGGAATTTGAAATTTGGCAATACAAACAATATATATTATGAGAAAAGGCTAAAATAAATCGTTTTCATCTAGAGCTTTTCTCTCAATCTACTTCACACTCAAAAAAGGATAAGTTGGCATCTGTATCATATGATTATGATGGAAATTTTACAGCTAGCTATGAAAATTATGCACAATCTAAAAGCAAACATAGCAAAAAATACTATGCCAAGTGCTTCAAATTTTGAGCCAGCTTATATTTTACCTGCCAGGCAAGAAATGGTTTCGCCAATTTTTTATCATGTGTTAAACCAAGAATCTGAAGCATTAAATGGGCCAACTTCTCCTCTGTTGTTATTTTAATATCATTTTAATATTATTTGATTTAATATTGAAATGACATCAAAATGATATTAAAAGAATATTAAAATAATATCAAAATAATATCAAAATGCCATTGCTTATAAATTTCAAGTTTCTGTAAAGTAGCTTTATTTTTAGTTTATTTTAATATATTATTTTATTATGTTTTTTTAATAATGTAAATTCTTATACAAATTGATAAATAAATATAAAAATATTTGGCCTAAAAATATAACTTAATTGAAAGTTTTTATTTAATTAAACTGGATTAATCATTTTATTATTTAAAATTTATTATAATATAAATAATTTTAGGATTTTGTGAGATGTTTAATGAAGATTCTGTTTACTTATAATAAAAGTTACTATAAGAAATTAATTCTTTACTAATGATTCTTACTTTACTTTAATTTTTAATTCTATTAACTAATAAGTCTAAAAAGAAAAAAATCATAATAACCTTTTATTTTTAGATTTAATTTATCTATTTAAAATAGGATTTTCATAAACTTTTACATATAATTTTTACCTTAGACCTATTAGTAATCTCTATTGGAAGTAAGCAGGTACTATTTAATATTACTTCTGATTTATAGTTTTAATAGAATATTAACCTGATTTTAATATTAGATTTTATATTCATATATTAGTAAATAATTAAATATAGTTATGTTTACTATAGTTGAAATATATTATAAAAGGTAATTTAAGGAATATTTATAATTTATAGTTTAATTTTTAATTTTTTATTTCTTTAATATCTTTTTAGAAGACTATATAGCTTTATTTTTAGTTTAGTATTTCTTTTTGTTTATTTTATTTTACTTTTATTTTGTATTATAATTTATGAATATACTGTATATAATTTTATTAATAAAAATAAAGGTTACTATGTTATATTTGCTTTAAAACTGTAGCTTATAGCTTGTTTTAAAATGGTTGGAATTTTATTGTAATATATTATGTTATAATTAGATTATAAAATTATAGGTAAATTAATTATAAAATATTTTTTTCTTAAAAAATTTACTTTTATAGAATATGATATGATTTATAATTATAAACTGGATTACCAATTATAAAATATAAATAATATAATAATATGTTATAATAAGATTATAATAAATCTTATTTTATATTATTATTTATATTTATATAAATACTGTATATTAGATTTAATAATAATATATAAAAATAAAAAAATAAAAATAATTGTAATATCTTTTTAACTACTAAAATACATCATATTACTAGTACTTAAACACTATAGTATGTATTTTCACAAAAATTATACCCTAAATCAAAGAAGTTAATTGCTTAGCATTCTTAAAAATAATTGGAAAAAAGGGTTAATTATTATTATTATTATTTTTTTTATGCTGCAAATATTGCAAAATAAAAAAATTAGAAAAACTTAAAAAAAATATAAGTATATACTACAACATTAAGTACTGTATTGTGAAATATAATTATTACATTAATAGTATCAGTTTAACCAAATTATTAATAATATAGAATAAAAAGTTAGGGTAACAAGTAAAAAAATGCATAAATCATATAACTATAGTGTTGATTACCATGGTGTAAATATAATTTTTGTATTTTTTATATTATATAATATTAAACTAATTTAATCAAAATTATTTCTGATATAATTTTTCTGAAAAAGAAATTAAAAGATCATTAGAAATGAAATTAGAAGTAACTAAGTGCACTGAAGTGGATTTATTATTAATAAACGCATAATTTCAAATGCAAGTATAAATGAGTATTTGTAGATATAACAATTCATATATAGCATGGAAACAAGAAAAAGAAAATTGAGAATGTAAATGAAAAAAGAACCTTAATCTTATATTTGAGAACAGGAAATTCTTTTGGACTAAGCTTAATTCCTTAGTATCTTAATAACTTATTTTTTTACTTGGCAAATTTTATTTATTCTAATATAGAGCAATGATTAATAAATAAATACACTAAATGTGTAGCTACAAGTACAATAACTCATGTTATTTAATTAGACAATTTTTTTTTTAATTGACTTTTCACTTTGACAGCATCTTCAGCAAATTTACGGATACCCTCAGAAAGCTTTTCAGTAGCCATGGCATCTTCATTGAGTTCCCATCGGAAAGTCTTCTCATCAAAGGTGATTTTTGGTTCCGAAAAAGCTTTAGCTACAATAATTGAAGAATAGTAAATTCATAAATAAATATAATTTGCCGTTAATTTTTTTTTGAATTAAAAATAATTACCTGATTCAGGACTCAATTTTCTTTTAATTTCTTTTTTATCATTTTGTAATTCATGCAACAAAGCAGGACTAATAGTTAAGAAATCGCAACCAGATAATTCTTCGATTTCACCAGTATTGCGAAAAGAAGCACCCATTACAATAGTTTTGTAACCATGGTTTTTATAATAATTATAAATTTTTGCAACAGAATTAACACCAGGATCTTCATGTGCTGCGTATGTTTTGCCGGTGCTTTTCTTGTACCAATCAAGTATACGTCCAACAAATGGACTAATCAAAGTTACTCCTGCTTCAGCACATGCAACAGCCTAAAATATGTAAGAGAATTAAATTTGATTAAATCAAAAGATGTCAATGCATATTCTCAAAAGTGACTTACCTGAGGGAATGAAAAAAGAAGAGTGAGATTGCAATGAATTCCTTCTTTTTCTAATTGATGAGCAGCTTGAATTCCTTCCCAGGTAGATGCAATTTTGATTAATATTTTTTCCTTTTCAATACCAACTTCTTTATAAAGGTTAATAAGACGTTTCGCTTTTTTAATAGTTGCTTCCTTATCAAAAGAAAGTCTTGCATCAACTTCAGTAGAAACTCTTCCTGGAATAATTTTCAGGATTTCAGCTCCAAAATTAATCAATAATTTATCCATAGCCCATTCAACCTTTTCATCGATTGACCCGTCTTTGCTCTTTGCATAGTCAATGGCTGAATCAATCAAATGGGCGTAATTTGGTTTTTGCGTAGCAGCTAATATCAATGATGGATTCGTAGTAGCATCCTGAGGCTTATATTGTGAAATTGCTAACGAGATACAGTACATATAATTGCATTAAAAAAATGTTTATACTATATATAAATATGTAATACCTACTTTCAAAATCACCAGAATCCGCGACGATGGTTGTATGTTTTTTAAGTTGATCAAGAACTGATGCCATAATTGAAAGAACGATTGAAGAAAAAAAGATGTGAATTTATTTTGAGAGAATTTAATCTATTTATGTTTGATTCTTTGTAAGACAAATGTAAAGCAATCACCAATCAGTTACGTGTGAAACAGAACGTGAGAATGAAATCAAAATTATGTTACACATTGGTAATTATGAATTATAAATCATATGAGAAAGTTTTAAGTAATTATTAATCTGTAAACTTTTGAATAAAATTATTTTAGCGAATATGTCATAGGCCGCATAGACCAAACTCGTATTGAATTTACCAAGACCAATGGACAGAATTACAACAACACAAATGATTACAATAATCATAATAATGCGATTGACAATATAAATGTCGTTGGCTAAACTATCATTGGCCAACCCTTATTTCATACAATACCTATTTTTGTTAAGTGATCATGTATTTACAGATATGTTCATTAACAACGAGAATAATTGTTAATAATCTAACCCTAGTCTTCCCACAGTAGATATAATGCCTAGACAGTATCGTACCTGTTTAGGATGTCATCTAAAGTTCGAAGATAAACAGATTATGAAATTTACATTTCGATATCTCAAATTATAAAGTAATATTATTAGAATGATTCTCACAATTAATTTTTTGAAACTACATTATTATTAAAAAATAAAGCGTATCAATTGATACATCGATCGATTAACTAGTGTAACACAGAGATTATCATAAGGTTGGGTGATTATCACCTGATTTAATATCTTAGAAGACTGCGTGTTTGTTGTCGCGACTTATTGCGTTTTGCGAAATTGTTATAACTTCGTCGTCATTTACGAAATAAAATGGACAAAGCAGCATATGAAGCTCTATCACTTGTTCTTTCTTCAGATCCAAATGTAAGACTAGCGGCTGAAGCAAGGCTTAAAGAGCTAGAGAAACTTCCAGGTTGGTTTAAAATAAAGAGATTTATTTGCGTCTGAACGCGTTAGTTCTTAAGAGTCCCGATATTAGCGAATATCGCAATTATTAAATATTTTTTAGAGTATCCCGTTAGTCTTGCTAAAATGGTAGTTTCACAAGAAGTAGATATTTCATACCGACAAATATCCTTGCTTTTTTGAAATTTTATCATATTTTATCATATTTTACTCCTTAATTGTTTATCAATTACTCAGCAGCAATTAATTTGAAAAATTACATTGAAACGCATTGGTCACCTTCGAACAGTAAATTCATTGGCCCAGAACCAAATTTTGAGGTTTGTTAGAAATCATCATATTATGTAGCCATAAGTTTATATATAACTATTCTTAAACTTTAGATAAAGGCTGTTGTACGTGAATTAGCATTTAATGGGCTATCTGATCCTTCAAGTAAAATTCGTGTCGCATCGGTATCTACTTCTATTGTCACATAATTACCAAAGGTTTAAAGGTCTTTTGTGATTATCTTAATACTATCCATGTTTTCTATATGATACAGGCATATGTTGTGTCAAAGATTGCTAACAACGATTGGCCTGAGTGTTGGCCAAATCTTTTGGATTTATTGGTGTCGCAATTAAAATCTGGTTCTCCGTATCAAGTTCATGGTTCTATGAGGGTTCTGAATGGTACAATTACATATAATTATTAATTTACAATTTAATTTACGCTTTTATCTTTTGATATTACTAATAATATTTATAATCATATAAGAATTTTTTACAAATGATATAACGGAACAACAATTTTCTCAGGTAACTCCATTATTGCTACCGGAGCTTTCAAGGGTTTTGCAATCTGAAGGAGTAAGTTGGACCTCTTAATTTATGTTTTTAATTTCGCGAACTATTTTATAATTGATCTATTCTTGTACTTGAAGATTCATTCTTACAAAACTCGTGGACGGGCCATTACAATATTTAAACAATGCATAGAAATATTGGTTATGCTTAAGGAAGAACATCCAGAAGCAATTGAGCCTTTTTTAAAACCTATATTACCTGAATGGTTGCAAATTTTTTCAAATATTTTGAAGAAACGAACGATTGATAATGAGGAAGTTGAGAATGAAGAATACGGATTAAAACTGGAGATTGTGAAGGTAAAAGAAATAACTTCTTTTATTATAAGATTGTAAAATTTATTTATTTATTTATTTATTTTTTTACATAAATTCTCAATTTTTAGTGTTTGAATTACTTAATAAAACATTTCCCAAAATTGATTTCTGATTATCTTCTTGTGTTATTGGAACCAATATGGCTGGATTTGGTTTATCAAAGAGATAGATATCCTTCTAATTTATAAATTTAATATTAGATATTTATTTTTATTATCTTTAATTTTTTATTTTGAAATACGTTTATTAACATGTATGTCCGTCCTTCTGATGATGATGGAATAAATTTTTATCAAGATTCTGATGGAGATGTAATTGGCTTTGAATATTTACTTTTTGCCCAATTTGAATTTGTTGGTTTATCTGTTCGTAAAAAAGCAGCCAAAGCACTCTTCGAAGATAATGAAAAAGGTGGCTTCTTGAAGCAAATCATTTGGATTATCATATCCTATATGCAAATGACTGAGGAGCAGGTTTGTCAATTAAACCGAGGATAGATTATGTTTACATATATTTAATTGTTTTAAAATTTTAAATTTGCTTCTAGGTTGAAATTTGGTCATCAGACGCAAACCAATTTGTTGCTGATGACGATGATGAAACTTTTAACTATAGTGTTAGAGTTGCAGCAATAGATTTATTACAAGTAAATAAAATATTCAATTGATGCCTTTATTGGCTTTAACTAACCTAGCCCTTTTTGATTTGAAGATCTTATTGGATAAATTCTCAGAACAAGCATTACAAGCTCTTGCTGATACTACCAAGCATCTTATAGAAGAATCTGACAAAGCACGTGTTGCAGGTGATACTGGTTGGTATGTAATATTTTGAGACTTATATATGCTGATTGTTTCCTAATTGATAAATTTACATTTTCCTATTGCAATTTAGGTGGAAAATGCAAGAAGCTTGTTTAAAAGCAATTGGTTATGTTTCTGATGATTTCTTGTTAGCAATTCAAGATTCTAAAGTGAATTTTGATCTCTCTGGATTGTTTGAACATGTTGTGTTTAATCATATTACTGCAACAGGTAAGCATGATTTGAAGTTCAATTATCAGATTAAATTATAGTTTCTAATAAATGATTTCCCTTTAAGATATTCCTTTTCTCCAAGGACGAGCAATTGTGTTTTCCAGTCAATTTGCTACATTCTTATCCGAAGAATTCGCATCACGATATGTTGCTGCCACTGTTGAGGCCATTCAACGGATTGAATCCATACCTGTCAAAGTATCCGCTTTAAGAGCATTACAAAAGTATAAACATTCTTAATATTAATATTATTTATGAATTTTTTTATAATTCAATTTGTTTATTTAACTAATGATATATTAGTTTCTGTCGTCATTTGGATACACAATATGTAGCACCGTATCAATCTAACATAATTGAAGCAGTAGCAACTCTGTTGAATGTTACATCTGAAGATTCATTAATTTTAGTGTTAGAAACATTGGAATTTGCAATCAAAGTAATTAAAAGCATATAAATAAATTTCAACTCTATTTTTATTTGTGCTACTAATATGCATCTTTTTCTATGTTTAGATAAATAGTGAAGTAACAGCCGGGTATGAACATATGATAGGACCATTGGTAATTGATGTGTGGATGAAAAATCCTACTGGTAAATTTCTTTTTTAATATTATTTTACTAAACGCCTATTGATATACTATATTAATGTCACTATTTCATATTTCAGATCATCTTGTTGTTTCAGTTATAACCGATCTTTTTGAATCTTTAGCAGGCAATACAGCTGCTTATGCCTCGTTTCAAGCCAGAGCATTGCCATCTTTAGTTAATATAATAAACAATGTTACCGATTCTGCAGCGATTGCGGTAATATATTGTAACCTAAGTTTTTTTTGATCTCAAAGTACAATTGAACTAAATTGTTAATTCTTAAAATTTTTCATTTTAACATAGTCAGCAATAGATTTAATAGCAAGTTTAGTTAAAGGGGGACCATCACCGTTGCCTTCGTCGTACGTTGAACACATATTTCCTTCATTAATACATTTAATGTTAATACATGAAGATAGAAGTATATCACAGGTCTGTGCAGTTCCTCGAGATTATTAGTAAATAAAGGGAAAGAAAGTAAGTTCAACTAAAGTTCTTTTTTTATTTGATTTTATAGAGTGGTGAAGTTTGCTTGAAATATTTTATACAAAAAGATTGTGGACATATCGCACAATGGTAAAGTTCTTTTCTCTCAGATATACAATTCATGATTGTTAAGATTGTCTTGATTTTTAGGACGGATACATCTGGAAAGACAGGCTTAGATTATGTGATACAATATATTGCAAAGGCTCTTCAACCAAAAGAGAGTGAATCCGCTGGTTTTCTTGGTGATCTGGTGGTAAAACTTATTAAAAAGGTAATATAAGAAACATAAATTAACGAGTTACTTGATAGTAAACTGATATTTCATCTTAATGATTTAAAAGGCGGGTAATAGAATCGTGCCTGTACTTCCAGAATTACTTAAGGCAGCTGCTACCAAGTTAGAAGGAGCAAAAACTGCTACTTTTATACAGGTATTATATTTCACCCCATATTTTATTTTATTTTATTTTTTTGAATAAGATGACATTTTCGAATCCAAATAACCTTTATTATGAGCATTGATCAATCAATTATTTTATCAGTCGTTAGTTATGATATTTGCGCACTTAATGTTAAATCAGTTGTCTACAGTTGTTGAATTCTTGAATACGTTGGATATAAATGGACGAAATGGTTTAGAGATATTGCTCAATACTTGGCTTGAAAATCACGAAAGTTTTCAAGGATATTACAGTATTAAAGTTAGGTACGATGTATTATGTTATTGATTTCCCTTTTATTTATCTTATATTATCTTACAAGAGTACAATTATAGTGCCATTGCACTATCTAAACTATTTCTTTCCGGAGATCCACGAATACAAGGTATTCAAGTTAAAGGTGATTTGATTGTCACCAATTCTTCTAGTATGTATTTATGTTCGATATTCCATTATCAAAATTATTGTGTCGACTTTAAAAAAACCGATTCTTTTAAAAAAAATTTTTTATTTTACAAGGGATTATGACTCGGTCGAGAAGTCGAAAAAGTATGTTATATTAAGTATAAATTTTCGTCACAATTGAACAATTTATCCGAACATTTATATTATTTGCAGATCCTGACCAGTTTACCTTTGTTTCCGCTAACGTAAAGATAATCAAACTACTTATCTCGGATCTTCAAAATTCATCAGATAGCGATATAAAACGATCAGAACTGGATTATGATGAATATGACGACGAAGACAGCGTTGAAACCGATGATGGAGTAAGAAATTATCAATAGATTTTCAGATTTTACAATGTGCATTTAATCTTTAAATAATTTGTTATTTTTACCTAACAAGTGCGATGAATGGGAAGATGTAGAAGAACCTTCCCCGTTTGCTCCAGCCGAAGATTATGTTGTTCTTTCTGGTAATTTGATGATGGCGTGCTTGTAATAGTTTTTAGAGTAAGATTTAAGAAGATTAAACATATTTCAAAAAATTTAGAATACCTAGATAAAGGGAAAGACCTTGACGATGTCGATGATGACCCAGACATAAAAGAAGATCCTGTTTACCTTACGAATCTTAGAGTAAAATCATTAATTTTTAATTTTGAAAATATTTACTAAAAAATAAAATATAATCATGTATTAATTTAATTTGGTTTATGCTATAGGATTATTTGACCGACTTTTTTCATCATTGTGCAATGCAGAATGAGAATAATTTTGTTCAATTATGTTCCGAATTAAATGAAGATGAGCAACAAAAATTACAATCATTAGTTAGTGGCAAACATACATAATATTGTACAAAAGGAACTTAATAAATTTATTAATGTACTTTAGAAAATTATGTAATCAATTCATCTTTTCCTTTGATCACTAAGAAAACAATTTTTTTCACAATTATAGAGGGAAGTAATAATTCATTTAAAGGCTAAAATGATTATTTATTTATAATATATGAACTCTACTACTGTGGAATATGAAAAGTTTGGTCGTATTTTTGATCAAATTTAAGCTAGGTCTGATTAAGTCTTATAAATATTTAAAATTAAGGTTAAATTTTTCAAAACGTAAGTTCTTGTCAATGTCTCAACAATTTCTCTTATGAGACAAAGTTAACCGAAATTTATAGAAATGATATAAAAAAGAAATAAAAATTTGAATTTCGAGAATGAATTTTATGTGAGAATTCTTTGCATTTGGAATTTTTGCATTATGACATTGATATTTCTAAATCTTTTTTTAGTCATAATCTCCACGGATCATCTTTCTATTAGGTGTATATAATCCTCTACGTGATTTTCTTATATATTTTTCCGTTTGATGCAGTTAAGGCGGTGTTGTCGCTTAGTAGGTGAACCAGATATATTGGATCTGCAAAATTACTAAGTCCATTCAATTTACAGTTGATAAGGTAATGGGACATCAAACTATTTTGCTAAAAAAGATAGTGTATATACCTCACAGTGAAGAAAAAGTTAAAATAAAACTCTCGCAAGCAATACAAGCAATAAATGAAGGATCCAAAAAGTATCTAATAATAGCACCGGAGAATACTAAACACCGGAGAATGCTAAACGTCGATTAACCGCAAACCGGTGGAAGTACTGATGGTTTTGCTGATACTTTCAACATTTCCTTAAATTGGATTGTCAGGCATAATTGCTCTAAAACAACCATAAACCAGCAGATAATAGAATTACACTCTTTAGCAACGCTTGTAATATTCTCTTTAAAATCTATATTTTTTTCTATATTCAAAGAATTCTCCTTGTCGAATCAACGCGTTGTGGAGACGTTTATTATTTTTCTTTTGTTCGATCTTAAATTTGTTCGTGATTTGTTTTTGCGTTCTTCTCATCACCGTCGCAATTCTACCAAAGTCCAACCCTAAAAGCGCAATGTATTTATAAAATTCTTCTGTATCTTGGGTGGACCAACGACGAGTAAATTCTTTAGGCACATTAGACCTAAATTGATTTGGTAATTCATCATATATGTCAAGCTCTATGACATCCATTTCGTCGTATTCAGCCGCTGCTATAGGATTCAATCTATCTTTAAAAGACACCACTTCTTGGTTGTCTCTTGATTTCTCACTGATGTCTTGCCAGGAATTGGGTTGCTTTACTCTCCTCTTTAATATAGGCCGCTCATAAGGGGTATCATTAACATTGTCTTTACGCACTAGAGAAGTATTGTCAACTTCTTCAAAAGTAATATCCGCAGAAGCAGCTTCTTCGTTATATTCTACAGTGGAACATGAATCTTCAACTGAAGTCGTTTCGAAATCTTCAACGGTAATAGCTTCTTGATTTATTACAGGAAACGCTTCGAAAGCGAGTGAGGTTTGTGTAGCGTTATCATCATTTGAGAATGGTTTATTACGTAAATTCGCTGTACATTTTCGGATTTCTTCTATAAGTTGAACATGATTGACTGGATTCTTCGGAGGCTTCGCCAAGCCGACACGACTTAGCTCCATCAAGCGCACAAGATCGAAGACCGACCTGCAAGCTCTTTTTTCTCTTTCGCGTCTTTCATCATCACCGTTCTCGGCGACATTACTAGATTCCTCGACTCGCTCGTTTGATTTTTCGCCGGTGGTTTCATCATCTTCGCATGGTCTCATATCGGACGACGAGTTTTCAACTTCAGGAGAATTTTCTTGAGAAATATTTCCAAGTCTCCATTTGTTATTGATTGTCTCATCGAGTGACATTCCACCATAACGTCCACTACCAATATCTGAAGAAGGATTGACAACTGATAGCGAAATTTTTTTAGGATGAATTTCGCCAGTTACAGCCATCGTACAGGGGCAACAAATATTATTGTCATAATCTAAACCAAAGTCCTTGATTGCAAGTAAAGGAAGAAATGCAACAAAAGATTCCTGCTCGTCATATTCATCATGCAAGATATCTTCATTCGTTCGTTGTCGTTTGAATTGATGATATGTACCTGGTGTTTCTGGTGTATTATTTTGCTTATTTGTTATTACAGTCGGAACTTCTATGGGCGAGTAACTTTGTTCTGGTATAATTACTTCATTAACACAAGTTAAAGGTTTGAGTTCAAGTGGTACAGGTTCACTTTTGGGTATTGGTTGCGAAGAAACGAAAATCGGGTTACCACGTTTTTTCGCCGCTCGAAAACGTAACAAAGATCTATTCTTTTTTATTAACTCCATGATCTAGAATTAAATATTAAATAGTATATTTATATCTCAACTACCTAAGTTTGATTGGATGATTTGTGCCGTATTTGTAACACAAAAAAAAATGTCATCTATGAGCTTTTTTTCTTTTACTTAATCGAAACTAACTAATTACTTAATTGAATCTCTAAAATATACATTCTTAAAAAACTTTTGATTTTATTCATTTATTTCATATAATACAAAATAAAGTTTTGTAAATTATGATTTTTTTTTTTTTTTTTTTTTTTTTTTTTTTTGTAAATTAACAAACAATACTTTAAAAATATTTTTTATTTAAATTTTAAGTTGTGATGCATCAAGTCCCAATGCGTTTAAAAATAAATTAACATTGGCAATTTTATGTGATGATGATTTATCAGTTGTAAGCCTTGAAGCTTGTATTACAGTATCTAATACTCGTTCCCTAATTATGAAAAAAAGTTCATCGTCAATTTAATGAATAGAAAATATTGAAACTACTGACAAAATTTTTTACCTCACTTCGGTTACTAAAATATGTTGTTGATCAGTAGATGCACCGACAGCCATCGCTGCAAGAAATTGCCATACATACATATCGTCTATTCCAATATTAAATGGTGGAAACAATGAAAGGAAATGATTCTGCAATAGACTGAACAGTCGATTGTATATCTCTTGCCTAGGTAATATAATAGTAATAAGATTAAAACTTATAGGCAAGAATAAAATAATTTAATAAAAGAAACTCTTACCATTGTAATAATTCTCGTTCTTCCGGTAAAGGCAACCCTTGCATAGCTCCACCTCCTTGTTTTAGTATTTCAGTGCGGCTCAAAAACATCGTTAAAAAAGCTAAACCAACCTAAATCAAATTTTAAAGTTATATGAATACCTATAATAAATTCTATTTGATTTATAAAATCATAACTTTAAAACAAAGTACAATTTAAATTACAAATATTTCAAAATAGTTAACAGTAATCATACCTTACTTCTTGCTACCCACACAATATTATTTCTTTCAATGAATAATCCAAATAATCCAAGTACAATTCTCATTGGTGCCTCTGCTACAAATTGCAACAGCGGCGGAACAACAGTGTTCATATATAATTCAACCTCATCTAACATTGCAGGACTAACAATTCCTTGAGTTCCCCAAATTGCACCTTTACAAACATCAAGTGTCTCAAAATTGGCAACTAACATGGTGATTAATGTGAGAATTTGATCAGGAAGACAATGTCGCAGTACACGCGGAATGACTTTTTTCCCTTTTGCAACAGAAAGTATACTAATAAATGGATGCGGATAACTATTTTATTACAAACAAAAATGGTTAGTGGACTTATCGAATGTTTCAATTAAAAACAAGTTTAATACCACTTTACCTGACACCGATCATTTCCGTAACTCTTAGTTCTTCCCACATTTTTTTGGCCAACTCTGCGTATTCTTCATTCCTAAACCAAATCAATAATTAGATTATCAAATTAAAAATATGTAAATATGCATTTAGAAATATATTTACCATTTTTCAACTGCTTCTCGCTCATGATCAACATATGGTCTTGGTAATGGTGGTTGATTTCTCCTTAATTCTTCTAAAGCAAGTACGGCGGTGTAAACATTTTCAATGGATCGCAGAACTTTCCTATGATCTATGATGCCGTGGGATGAAATTGATGGGATTTTTTGGTGTTGTTGATGATTTCCACCACTCGGTCCCACATAGTGATGTGTATCATTATGTTTGGAAGAAACCTGTAATAATTGTCTGGGATTACGAACGGAATTAAGTGCAATTTTGCCTAAAGCACCTTCAAGTGATACTATGTGTCAAAAAAACCAAATAAATTTGTTAAACAAACAAATAAATATATATTTCATATATAATATAAAATAAACCGGATTTCTTACGCTGAGTTAATTTGGGTTTTCTCCTGGCGTCATTTACTATTCTCAAGACCTGTTGTTGCATTTTCAATAACCCACTTTCTGATCCTCTACTACGATGCCTTCGTTCATGTCCCATGAATCCAGCTCCACCGTGCGGAGAAAAAGCAGACATATGAGGCTGTGTTTGTCGGTTTCTTATGGCTGAATAAACTTGAAAATAAAAATCATCTGCATAGGGATCATCCGTCACAAGTTGAGATATCTGAATTTTGTTAATCCAGTCTTTATCGCTTTGAGTCATAAGACCATTAAATCTGGACTAAATTAAGATAAATTTATTAATAGATTATTATTAAAAAAAATGGTAATCAAAAATATTACCATTTCGGCTAACTTCCGTTGTTTCTCTCGTCTCTTCCGTTCCCTATGATACAACAAAACTTCTTGTTCCCGAAAAGCCGCCTCTTGTTCAAGATAAGCAATAGTTTCTTGTTCACTGTAAACAGCCTCTGTCGTGGGATGAATAGGTAGCTGTTGTGGGCGACCATTTATGCCCATTATTGCGGCCTCAACTTCAGCCAAGCTCAACATCTTTTTTTCTGGTAAACCAGCTTGCCTGTGTAATTGTGCTTCAATTTCTTCGAGAGGGATTGGTATGCGGTTGGAAGGATGCCCAAAGCCAGGAGGTAAGGGAGATGTCTGAGGCGGAGTGTAACGCTGGGGTATAGTATTGTCTTGGACAAGAGTAAGAGAGTCTAATAATAAAAAAGGTTGGTCAGTCACAGGAAAGAAAAAAATTCGGAAATCAGGAAAAATTTGAGTCAATGGAAACCATTGTTCTTCTAATATAACATTTTACTTTGGAATCACACCTTTACGGTTTGATGGCGGATGAAAGGTTCCCCATATTGAAGGGCTTATGGGTGGCTATTATTATTAAACATAACAGATAATTATGTTCGTTAGTAATTTAGTTATTTAAAATATAATACTAAAAAAAAAATACCTCTGGTAATGGTGGTGTGATTACTGCTTCTCCCGAATGTCCATTAACTATACCGTTTGAATCATCTCCCCATAATGCAGCATAAGATGGCCTACGATTATCCGGTTCTAAAAAAATAAAAAAATGAAACAATAAAAAAATTTTGTTAAAAAATGTACCGGATCAGAAAAGACAAAATATAAACACACCATACCATCAACATTTTCAGAATTATTACTACTTTCCCTTCGGTTAACATAGATTTCCTCTTCTTTTTGTATAGTACCTACTATTTTTGCAGTACTTCCTGTATAATCAAAATCTTGGCCTAAAAATCGGAATCAGATTAAAATGCTTTAGAATTTTCAAAATTAAAATTGTAAGAAAAACATCCAAATCCAAAAGCAAAACGATCTAAAAAAACTTGGTTGATAACACAACACCAAAAATATGAAAGTACCAATATCTCCAACATTTCCAAAAGTTTCGTCATTAAAATCGTCTCCTGTTTCTTCCAATTGGGTACCCAAATCAAAGTTCTGTTCATCGTCATAAACTCCATAGTCTTCCCCCGAAATGAGAGTAATGTCTTTAAATTTCCTCCCCAACTCTTCCTCCTCGATTTCGTCCTTTTGCCCACCGTTATTTTCCCCCAATCCATTTAATTGGTCAGAGTCTAATGGTGGTAAAGTAGTATCGAATCCGAAGAAAGAGTCCGACATTATTATCTGTCCCTTATCTTCGTTTCACTTTGTGATCTGAAAAAATTATACGATCTCTCTATCGATATTCGACGGAAAACACTTTTTGGGTAGCCTATTAGAAATTAAACCAACTTTTAGGTTTAGGCACGTTTTATCCAATTACGGAATCATTTTTTTTTTTCAGTGCTACTTTTTCTTAAACTGGTATATGTTGATTGTGATACGCGTATAATAGATAAATTGTAATTGTTACATAAATTTGATTTAAATAACCATTTATTCTTTCACCATTTTTTAATGCCACAAGAAAAGGCTTCACGAATGCGTCATCATAATACTACACAATCACTCGATAGTTCATCGATCCCAAGATTAAGGTATTAAATAAGAAGAAAAAAGAAATATGTATGTTTTTAGATTTTTTTAATAATATTTATTGTTTAAATCTATAATTTAATTATCGTTATTCTAACGTATCTAGGAACGAATTCACGGAATTAGAATGTTATCTCACAAAAGAATACGAGGATTTAAAGTCTTTGTGGCTAGATTTAAATGAACAACACGCAAAAGCAAAGTCTGAAGAAGAAGTACTTATTCAAATGTTAAAGGAAGTTAAAAGAACAACTGAAAATTCACAAGGTTCTAGTTTAGATGATAATACAAATAATCTTATGCAAGTGGTATATTTACATCTACAATATTTAAAAATTTTTATCTATTCATTCCATTTTTTTTTATTGAATTTGGTTTATTGATGCAGAATGCGGATGAAATTGAGAACGAGACTTCATCATCTTCGGGGAATTCACCTAGTTCTGAATATAATGAATCGGTTATACAGAAACCATTAGTAAAAGCGGGAGCAGGAAACGACATAACTGATTCATTCGATTTGTTAACGCTATCATCGCCAAATATTTCAGAAACAGGAGAATCAGAATTGCAAAATGGAACATTAACAGAAAAATCAGAATTTAACATTAAAGATAATTTAGACAATGCATTGCGCAAGTTACAAAAGTTGGATGAAGAAGATTATGATATTAGCCAAGACGAAGAGATGACAGATATAATTTCAATAGACAGCCAAACTTTACCTACACATGAAAGCGATGATGATCATGAAATAAGTGAGTATTTATTATATATATTTATTGTGTTATTTATATATATATATATTTTTTTTTTGTTTAATTTGTTAATGTATCTAATTATGATTTTTTCAAATAGTTGATGATATTGGTGATGATGAATGGAGCGAAGATAAAACTAGATTAGCTCTTAAAGATATGTTAGATATGATGCGGGATCAAAATAGTTAAATTTTTTTTGGTTGAGTTTTAATAAAGTTGTGGGATTATTATATTTGATAATCGATTATATATACGTTATTTAAGCAAGTGATGAAAATAGAAAATTTAAATTTTGCTATTAATGTCCATTTGTTGTTGTAGATTTGCTTGATTGACATTGCTTATAAAAATCTGTTTGTTCTGGAAATGATTCCTGAAGTTGTTCAAGAAGCAAATTTGAAAAATCCTAATAATTAATAAATATCCAATAAAATGAATTAATATTATTTGAAGGAGATAATTATAAAAAGAACAATAAAACGTATGTAATGCTTATCATATTTATTACTTTTATTGCTTCATTTTTTACATTCATTGATGCACTTTCTTCCGTCACTTCTTCTACGTAATCCATCATAAATTTATCGGGATTACGACCTTCGTCGATATATCTACGTGAAAAATAAATGAATAACATAAATTGTAAAATAATAAATATTATAAATATAAAAAAAAATTTATTAAAAAATAAATTAAATTACTCTATCACTTCTAATGGAACTTCAATATGTTTAATTTTTTCTTGAAGTTTATGTATTTCATCAAAACAGTCAGCTAAATCCGATCTATTGTTATAAAATAAATTGAGAAACTTTATAATTTTTAATTGCAAAACAAAATTCGAAAGTTCAACATACAAAGTATGAGATAATACCCATTTTTGATCTGGGTTCGGATTATAATCGTTTAATTGTACCATTATCTCCCATATTTTAATAAGAAGATTGTCTATAGTGTCTTCAAGTTGTGATCGTGGATCGCTGTGTCCATTTTGCTGTGCATTTTGCTGTGGTGGCTGTTCAGTTTCAGTAGCAGTGGTCATCATCATGGGTCCCATTAATATAAACCTGAAAATGAAAATTTGTCTAGATTTATATTACGTTAATATAAATTGTAAGATCAAAAAGTCGGCTAAAGGTTTATATTTTTCTGGCGAGAAAATTGAATTTTCTGCTGTTTATATATTTTTTTTTTTATGAATGCATTATGTAATATACCAAATTACGTTAGTTATGTATTACGACATTATCCACAGATTCACCATGTCCTTATTTGTAACACAATCGACAATATATATAGCTGATAAAAAATTTTTTACATCTATAAGTTGAAAAAAAATCAAAAAAATCTATTTTTAATAAACTTCAAAAAATGTCATTATCTTTGTCATTATTTCGTAGAGGATTATTCAATAATGTAAAAGGTTCCTTTTTGTCATCTTCTTCAATAAGAATAACAAGGCCGCCACACAGAATATTATTATCAACAGCGGCTCAAGAAAGTGATACTAATAATAATAACAGTGATAATGCCCCAGTTTCTGAAAAAATTGAAAAAGTTGAAGAAACCGATGATTCTGCTACAAAAGATAAACAAATAGCTGAGCTTAAGGTATCTAAATAAAATTTTAATCAAAAAAGGAAAAAAAAAAATTTTTTATTAAATACTTTAAAACAATTATATATGTATATATTTTATTTAGGATAGTTATCTTAGGTGTTTAGCAGATATGGAAAATTTACGAGAACGTACACGTAAAGAAGTAGAAAGTACAGCACAGTTTGCTATACAAAAATTTGCCAAAGATTTGCTAAATACAGTAGATATTTTAAATCTAGCTTTATCTTCTGTTCCTGTTGAAGTTCGTAATGATACTCAAAACAATCCTCATTTAGTTAATTTATACACTGGAGTTTCTTTAACTGAATCTGAATTATTAAACATTTTAAGGAGACATGGTGTTGAAAAAATCGATCCTTTAGGTCATAAATTTGATCCTAATCTTCATGAAGCTATTTATCAAGTTAATGACCCTAATAAAGAACCTGGAATTATTTGTGATGTACAAAAAGTTGGTTATTCTTTATTTGGTAGAGTTATTAGGCCTGCTCAGGTTGGAGTTAATAATAGTTAGATTTTAGTGAAAGATTAGTTCACAAAATAAATGAGAATAAAGAAATTCTATAGCCATATAAAAATCATGTAATTTTGTTAAACAGTACTGAGTTTTTCTTCATATATAAATCATTTAAATAGTTTATAGTTTTTAATAATTTTTTTTAATAAAATTAATATATATAATCAAAAAATTATTTTAACTAGCTTAATTGGAAATGCAGGTTTTAAATCGTGGATGTGTTTCACACAATTCCTTTAACATAATTTATATAATTTATAAATCAAATCCTTTAACAAGTAATTACAATATTCGCGCAATTTATTCTTATACGGTACAATAATAGAGTAGTTCAGATATTGTATACATGCTGAAGGACTAAAGAATAACAAAGTTAATCGAAAAAGTTTTTTGACATCTCATTATTATTAGTTATAATTTAAAAAGGAAAAATTGAAAAGTATAATTTATAGATATTTATATCATCTAAAAGTTGAATAACATAGATCTCAAAGCTAATTATAGGTTTTGACACGTACAGAATCAATAGAATCGATGTAAGTAGTAGGTAGATTACGTTTTAAAAATTTATTAATTGATTTAATTTATTAATTAAAATTCTATTAACTAATTCTATTTAATTTATTTAATTTTACTTATATATATTAAGGAAGTTGCTGAAATAAAATGGATTTTTTTTTCATTGTAAAACTGGTATTTTACCATAAACGGTTTGATTATATTAAAATCATATATCCAAAAAAAAAAAAATTACAAATAAAGCAAATTAAATTATATATCTCGTCCAGCGTGTAAATTAAATAATAGATATATTTAACCAAATTCGCTAATATATAATATATAAAATAATTCTTCACTCTCATCGCTCTCATCCAGCGAGAGTCATAATTGTCAACTTTACACATTATTTACATCAAATCCATAAACTGAATCTCTTCCCCTATATTTATACTTACTTTTTTTCTTGCAGCATCGTGCAAACTAAGATATATTATAGCTCTTGAGAATATTGTTTTACTAATAGTAACAAAAATAAATGTCATTCACTCACTATGTAAAGTTTTCTAATCACTCCCATGATTCTCCGTCTCCATGGATTAGGATAATAAGGTCTCCTCCATGGATTCTCATCATCTTCATCTTCGTAATTATCACTATAATATCTCCCTTGTTGTTGATGACTCAAATATTCAACTGTTGTCATATCCATCAAGTCTTTATGGGTGATCAATAAAATCAGTAAAAATTAATATTATTTTCAAGCATAATAATAAATATAAGAAATACTTACATAATCTGATGTGAAAGAATAATAAATGTCCAACAAACAATACAACACATAAACTTACTATTATTAAGATAAGGTTAATAAATAACCCAATAACTATGACATAAGGGGTCGATTGAGGAAATATCTCATAAACTAAAATACAAGAGAATACAAATTTAGTAAAGTTTAATTTTTACGGTTTAAATATTTGAATTTATACATACGGATCATGAAATAATCGTCAACCGTTTCCGCACCAAAAAATACATTTATAGCGCAAAATGCAAGCCAAAGGCTCATTGTTGACGCGATGAAAGAAAATATTACAAATAATATAAACGTCCTATAATTGGCTTCTGCGATACAGCAATTTAGCCATCGACAATGATGATCAAAACCCTTTATGCACTTTAATAAAAAAGAGAGAAACTAAGCAAAAAATAAATAAATAAATTATTATTAAGCATTTTTAAAAAATTAACTTTACCTTATTACAATATTTACAATGTCTTGTACCTGATCCTCTGTAAATTGAATGTTTCCATTGAGTCTTTATAATGTTGTAGTAAATGCGACAAAATAAATTTCGTACTTACACATTAGATCTACAAATATAACACCAGCCATCCACAACAACTGGAATTCCTGTTGTTCTTGCATATGACATATCTCTTTCCTTTCCTTCTCTCATCACACGTGCATCTGCTGTATCAGTTAAGGAAACTTTTATGCTGGTAAAAATTATAATAAAAGAAAAAAAGAATCCAAAAAAGTTCCAAGTTGATCTCCCGTGAACATTATAAACTTCATATTCCTTGAGAAACGCTTGCTCTTCATACTCTTCGTCTTTAAGTATAAATTTTATTGAAAACCCATAGTATCCTGTAATTAATATTATTATAACTATCCATTGCAAGACAAGCCAAATGTCAAAAGGAGTATGATAACCATGGGTTCTATACCACGCGTTTGTGGTACGTTTAAAGTGGCTATTTGCTGAGGAAAAAAAGAACAAATTAAAACACGTAAAATAGTTTAACCATGTGTCAGAAGAAGTAAAGCCATGACTGGAACTAGAACGTGGCAGTCTGTGATATTTCATTTGCGGAATGAGAGGAGAAGGATGAATATTGGATAGTGGTAATGAAGTGATATTTGATTTAAATAGAAAGCAAGAAGTGACTGTATACAGTTTGGTTTTTTTTAAAAAATTTTTGCTCTTTAATAGGTGTATTTTTCGTTATTAGTCGTTAAAAAGTTTGAATTCCTTTACTATATCCTCATCTCTAAGACGAAAATTCGCTTATATATTTATGTTTGCGAAAGTTCTCCAACACAAGGTTTTTTTTTTTTCTTTTGTTCAGATTTTTAGATTTTTTTTTTATATGCAAACTTTACGACACAATAATGAACCAATCATAAATAGGTGGCTTAGGTAATTATACAATGAAAATGTATCAATAAAGAACTTTTAATAAATGCGATAGGGTGATGAAAATTTCCTATTGTAATGTTAAATTCCTTTTCATCCAAATCTATGCTGAAAGTTGATATGCATATATATTATACACAGCGTAATTTTAATTTAACTTTGTAAATGCACTTTTATTAATTATTATATTTCCTTTTTTATTCACTTATTATATTTGTTTTTTCCATCTTTAGTATTTATTATGTAGTGGTAAATAAACCTGAAACTTGAATGAAAAATTTGAGTTTTTAAAATCAATAACATCACGCATGAGAAGTATTATATTTCATACGAACTTTAATTTTACCTATCAAAATATATAATAATTTAACAAATGTCTCTTTAAAATGAAATTTCATTTATAATATATCTTTTCTAATATACTTATTAAGAATCATTTTGACGAAGATTCATTGCATATTCACGGGATTTCTTTAATTTTTCATGATAAGCTATTAAATCAATTAAATCAAATCTACGTGATCTTGGATCAGTAACCGCTCTTGGTAATTTATCATTCGGATCAAATATGATTCCAACATATCTCCTTTCTGGTCTTTCTGGATACGTATAAAATTTTACGTAACCTGGTTGTAATGCTTGTATCGTAAAATCTTTTCCTATTTTTACCTAATAATACACACATAGAAATTTAATATATAATTTATTTAAATTAATTTATTTCAAAGATACATACATGTTCACCAGGATGAAATTTTGTACCATGTTGTCGAACAATGATATTTCCTGCTTTGACATATTCGCCTATATAAAATTGATTTAATATAAATTAATATAAATTTTTTTTTTTTTAAAAAAAAAATAATTTAAATGATACTTAACCGTCAGATTTCTTTATTCCTAAACGTTTACCAGGCGAATCACGTCCATTATGTGATGATCCTCCAGCTTTCTTTGTAGCCCATCGTTGTTGCATCGTATTTACCTCTGATAATCAAAAATGACATTTATTATCACTTTTCAAAAGAAATAACTTTTTTTCAATAGTTCTAAAATATATAAAATGATAATAAATTAACCATTTTGCAATAAAGACCCATTTTTATATTTGATCAAAATCGGAATAGGTTTTTTATAATAAACTTGCCGAAGACTTCGGGCAATGTTAGAAAGATATATAGAAGACATTATATTATTCTAAAAAAAAATTTTGTTTTATAAATAGGATTTGATTAATTATTTTTTATCCCAAGCGAAAATGCGTTTACGGAGATAACTATCAAAAATTTAACTAATATATGAACCAATCACAAATGAGTGGCTTAGATAATGAGTTACAATAACACTTATAGCGGTAATCTAATATTATAGCGCATTGATTATTCTCTTTTAACAATTGAACAATGGCGCAACAGTAAGGATAAATTCCAGTGTTATTTTATAGTAATGGACGAGACTTCCCTACTAAAACTTTATTTATTTATGTAGACCTTTTAGTTTCGGTACACTTAATAATACTTCCACCACCGGTTTTGGACGCGGTTTGAAATTAAATACGTTACCTACCGGAGGACTAGGTTACAATTATGGTAATACACTAGGAGGCCCAACAGTTAGTATAGGTTCTACAACTCAAACGACATCAGAAATAGAGAAGTACGTTTATAATTTATTATTATTTATTATTTATTATTTATTATTTATTATTTATTATTTATTATTTATTAATTCAACAAATTAAATCTAACTGACACTTACAGGACGCTAAGTAGACTAGCACAAGGGTTCGTGTTATCATACTTCATTAAGGCTTTACAAATTTCTTAATTAAATTTAATTAAATTGAAATATTTTTTTAGGGGACAACAACTAGCCGCAAATATAACAAAAGCAACAAAATTCTCAGATCTTAGTGAATCAGATCAAAAGTTAATTGTTGATATAGAGTATCCTTTGATCGAAGAAATTTTCTGTAAATTATACTAATAAATATGATTTAGAATTTTTTTATTATTATTCCTTAACATATTTTCAGGCAATACATACAAAGTCAAAAATTAACAATGTCTAATATTGAATCCACACATCTACCGGATTTCAATGATTATGTGAAAGAAGTTGCGAATGAGTCTCGAACATTATTTCAGGTTGCGTTAATATTTTATTACAGCAAATTATCATTTGGCGTTTTTATCCATTGTGTGACAATAATCGATTGTCCACATGTAGGCCAGGCTAACCTGCTGAACATATACCGTATAGAAATTGGCCTCCTTGATGAATGAATTACGGACTACTCATAGTCAAATAGACGAACGATTGAAAGATTTAGAGGATCAAATTAAGATGGTAGATAACGGTAAACGTTTTTACGACGCTGCTTCTCAAGGGCATACCGGAAGCATTTTACAAATTGGAGATAATATATTCGCAAAGTATGTTGACTCACACTAGCTTATATTTGTTTATTTTAAAGATATTTTATATTAACTTAATTAATTTAAATAGATATTATGACGATCTTGTAATTTCTTTTGAAGACCGATTACGGCAATATTCTTCTACGATCGAGGTCAGCTTTTTTCTTGATTTAAAAATTTGATCTTATTTTGTCGGTATTTAATATATTAATCTTTTACCGATTACATAGGAAATAGAACGGCACTTTTCTTCGTTGGCTCAAAATCGCAGTAATGATACTGAGAGTACGTAAAATTACTTTGACCATTTCATCAAGTTTCAACTTTTGTGTTTAACCATTAATAATTTATGTAGATAGAGAACTTGCCTCACTTAATGAGTCTATGCGTAGTCAACATCAAAGTTTTATGGTTATTACTGGAAAGGTGGCGACGTTAAATGAAGAAATGGATAAACTTCGAGAAAAATATCTCAAATTTCGAAGAACTTATTCTCATGATAATTCTAATCCATTTGAAATACAAAAGGAGCCGAGCATAGATAGTAAGTAATTTTAATATAAATTATTTGATCCTGAGGATTACTTTATTAATCTCAAATTTGCATTAGTTGCGCGTGAAACGACTTTTAATGAAAGAAAACCGGTCCAAGAGTTGGCAAAAAACCTTCCGGTAATAACATCAGCTGCTCAACTTAATCAATTAAATCCACCCAGTCAAATTGAATTAATTAGACCAGCCACTCAACCTCTTGTCCAACCGAGCCAATCCAATTTATTCGGTCAACCCAGTCAAACTAGCTTACTTGGCCAAACTAATTTTTTTGGTCAATCCACTGGTCAACCTAGCTTATTTGGTAGTCAGCCGAACTTATTTGGTCAAACCACCAGCCAACCAAGTTTATTTGGTCAATCTGGCTTTGGCCAACCCGCCAGTCAACCAAGTTTATTTGGTCAATCTAATTTTGGGCAAACCACCAGTCAACCAAGCTTATTTGGACAACCTAGTTTTGGCCAACCCGCCAGTCAACCAAGTTTATTTGGACAATCTAATTTTGGACAAACCACCAGTCAACCAAGTTTATTTGGTCAATCGGGTTTTGGGCAAACCACCAGTCAACCAAGCTTATTTGGACAATCTGGCTTTGGACAGCCCGCCAGTCAACCAAGCCTATTTGGTCAATCTAACTTTGGCCAATCCAACAGTATGTTCGTTCAAACTAGCCAACCCAACATGTTTGGACAACCAAGCCTTGGACAACCAAGCCAATTCGGGCAGTCAACTCAACCCAGTTTATTTGGACAACCAAACCAGACCAGCCAATCAAGCTTATTCGGTCAACCAAACCAATCTAGTGCGTTTGGTCAAACAAGTACTAGACCCTCGTTTAATTTTCGACCTACCACATCCACTACTAACACGTTTACTTTTCCCAAACGATGAAAATATTAAAAAGGGGATGAATTACGAAGCAATTTTTATTAAATTTACATAGATTCTTTTAATAAAGATTATAAAATAGCTGAATATACATAGTTATTTTGAGTAAAAATATGAGAGAAATTTTATTTTTGTTCTTTCTATTGTATGAATAAATATTTTTTAAATATTGATAAATTTTTTATATGATGTTTTTTCATTTTTTTTTTTCAAAGTTCTTCAGCTATTAATTATAGAAATTAATTATAGAAAATAGATTTGATTTTGATCGAAAGTAAAGAATGAACCAAAGGCGAATGATCGAAATTACTATTTTTTTGAAATAAAACTTTGTATTCCCGTACTAGCTTAATCTTTGAATACTGAATAAGTGCCAACAATACTAGCTTAATTTTTGGATATGGATAAGTGCAGAAATCTATGCATTCCATACTGAACAGTCCATAGATTCTAGTACAGTACATTTGTTGAAAAATGATCTTGAATTATTTATAGAATTTAAAATAAGAAATCTTTGATATCTAATTTCGTTTCTTGAGTATAATAAAATTTTCAATAGCTTTTACTTGAATTTATATTCCTTTGGAAATATGAAATTGAGTTATTAATTTATAATTTTTCATTGATGAATAGCTTTATTGAGTTTTAGAACTTATTAGTTGATATATTATATAATCTTAATTGTTTATTCTTACTCTTCCGTTCTTCCGTCATTTTTGTTTTTTAACTCCAAATTAATTACACTGCGGATATAGGTTCATAATCACATGATTTAGATGGCCATATTTTTTAGTATAGTCAAGGAGACATTAGTATCTAATTCTCAACCTACTCGGGCTACTATATAAAGTTTGTGAATTTATAATTTCTTATCTGATCGCGTGTTTCAGAACTCTTATTTTCAGCAATACCAATCAAATCTATTATTCCTATCTGTTCATTTCTCTCATTCCACCAATTGATGAATGAATTTATCAGTCCAAGTTCATTTTTTTGATCATATTCTAACACGAATTTTTTTCTGGATTTTGACTTCCTATATCGTAAAAGGACGAATAAAGTAAAATAATTTTAATTAACATTTCAATCACTCTAATTATAAAATTATGTTAAATAACTATTGATTAAGTACAAATTGAATTACAATCAAATAATTGTTGGTAATGTACTTCTTTTATATATATATATATATGTGTCTCTTAGCATATAATGATCCTATTATAGATAATATATTTTATCAAAAATTAAGAGATCCTTATCAACAAGATCACGAATATCTTTATAATTAACAAATGAACCTGTTCTTCAGACAATTGTTGAACTTTTTTTACCATAAAATATCATATTCACGGAAATTTGCTGCCTGACGATAAAAAAAACCTAATATTTTTTGTTTTAGAAGTTTATATTAATATAGTATACAGTAACTAAAATATTTTTCATTAGTTGGTTTAGTAAAAAAATGTTAATGAAAAAAAAAAATAAATGCATTGAATGCAAAGAATTATAAAATACTTAAAAAGATGATGAAATTTTATTTTAACAAACAACTATAATGAAAATATTAAATAAAAGAATAAATAATTAAAAGTGTACAGTATATATGCTCCGGACAATAAGAATTAAGTATAATTGATTATTCATGTAAGATATGATGAAACTAGGTGAGTATTTAATTATAATAAATAGTTTAGTTGATTTAATTTAAAATAAATTATTATTATTTTATTATTATTATTTTATAAAAGTGAATGATTCATGAAAAATTGATCAATACAAGTTTCTGATTGAGTTGTGAATATTTATTGTTGAACAATATCCAAAAAAACAAAGTAGTATTGATTATTATATTGTGGATTCTTAAAGGAAGAATTACTAGGTTTATTTAATTTCACTCCAATTGCTCTCAATCTGGGTATTCTAACTTTGTCGTAATAAGGTCTTGTAAATTTGTTTACTATTAACAACTTTTCTTATAAACAGAATATTCATTGAAGGAGATATTTGCAAGTGTATTATAGAAATTATAAAGATAATTAGCACTTCATAGAATTATTTACTATAAATTTAAAATTAGAAAATAATCAATAAAGAATTTGAGTAAGATATTTGGTTAATATATTAAGTTTTTAAGTGTCTAAAAAAATCCTCTATATTGATTTTTTCTATTACATTAAACAAATATATCCATTATTCCTATACTCTCATTTTTTATGTAATACTGTATAATATTACTTGGAAATACTTTGATTCTTCGTGCCTTGTAATTACTTCTGTGATAATGCTTGCTTTATTGATACAATTTGATTATGAATATATATAACTCCTGCAAGGCCGCAGCGTAGGTATTCACATCTTCGCCAGGCTGTTGTCTTCTCTGTTCCAATTCCGTCGTCCAAATTTCGACCAGCGTTTGGGTTCGGAATGCTAACGGGAAGTTCACAATAAAATCCGTGTTATTATTGTTTCCAGTCCAGGCATATATAACAATATTGATTTTATACTCTTTACTTTAAGGCGTCAATGGCATTGAAGTCTTGAAGATGTCGAAAATGTAGTTATTTGTTAAATAATAATAATGCAATTTTTATTTGATTCTGTTGTGATATTGTCATTATCATTTACAGCCGTGAGTTTAGCTTTATTCAGTCATTTTCTTTTTATACATAAATTGCTAATTCATATTGTTTAACTTCTTATGATTTATCTAAGGCAGATTTTGAATTTCTGGCTTGTTACATTTCGGATTTTAAAAAAATAAAAAGAAAGAAAATTTCATCCTTCCATAAAAAAAAAAAATTTGGACGTACAGTACAGTGTACAGTATATCATGTATTTTGTTTTTACGTTTGCTTTAACGTAAGATAATATCTTTCCCAATTTTTTTTAAATCGCTTCTTTATATTTATTTGTTCTCTGGTATATTTCAATTTTAATGAATCTATTGAAAGTTTCCTCACTATTTAAAGTAATCCCATCAGCACTCTTATGTCTAGTCCGTTCATTTGCATATTTATACAGTATCAGGTATATATAAATTCCAAAATTAATTTTTATTTTGTTTAATACAGTATATAAATAAATTGAATTATACAATCCTTTTCTAGTTTCTGTCCAATATATCAAAATATGTTAAATTAGTATAAAAAAAACATTCATGAGTTTCAGATTAAAACCCGAACGAACGGATCGGTCCGGGTCAAAATGATTTTTTTTTAAAAAATGTGAAAACTGAAAATAACTCGACTTTTAATGATTAGAAAAAAGATGAAATAAAGCTCATTGGAATCGTCTAATCAAGCACATCGATTGATGATAAAAATCATGTCTCTAGCGTCGATAGACAGTGAGCTATTAACAGTTTTTTTTAAAAAAAAAAATTTATTTATTGTGAGATATTTAACGATTTATTGATACTTAAAACATGATTATGACACCAATCGATGCGCCTTTGTGAGATGATTCTAAAGAGCTATAGTAAATCACCGGAAGCTTAAATATAAAGAGATGAATATTATCAGAATTTTTTTTGATTTTTTGCAAGATAAATATCTAAAAGCTTAACTAATTGTTAAAATACAAAAAAACTTTTTAACTTAATATGTAAATAAAGGTTATTAAAATATTTAAAATAAATTATATGTAAATCTATTAGAAAAAAATTATTGCAGATAAAGATTATTGAATTGAAAAAAAAAATTTTTTAGGATAGAATTTTTATGAAAGTTCTTTAATTTATGTATCTCTAGTAAAAGATTTAGCAAGGTTTTCTTTGACAGGTTTTTTGTCCAACACTTATATCATTAATCTGTCAAGATGTTAGGTAGATATCCCATAAAGCAAATCTCCTGCGTGATGTATCGTATCAATAGTAGTTTCGATTCTGTTAAAAAAGTTTTTTTTTCTCTGTTTTCACAATTTAAATAATTACAAGGAAGAAATTCATTTAAAAATCAATAAATTTTATTATATGAAATAGAAATCGCGAGAATTATTTTTCTCTGCTGTTTTTCTTAACGGGTATATATAAAGAAATCAGGAAAAGAAAAGAACATTTATTTCGAATGCTGACGAAATTGTTACCAAATGTTGCTAGATATAATATTGCTAATATGTCAAATTACAAAGTAAAATAGCTAGATGGATAGGATGAATAACGTTCATGGATGGGAATCGAACCTGTTCGTGTTTTTGAACCGATCGGTTCCAACTTGATCAGGACCGTTCAAAACTGAGTTCACTCGTAACAAAACTGGACCAAAATAATTGCTCTGAGTCCAAGTCGCTTCCCATCCTTAGTAACATTACAAAGATGAATATTTTATGATTTTAATTAGAGATATAAAGATAAATAGTTTTTAAATCGAATAGTTATATCAGTCTTCATTATTAGATTCAAAAATGGTGGGATATAAGAAACTGAATAATCCAAGGTTAATAAATAATTTAATTTATTTCATTAAATCGTTCTTTTTCGTTTAATTTGTTTGATTTATAAATAGGCGTTATTTTATTATATTATTTCACATTTACATGATAAACAACCAAATATGCTAAAGTATCTTCTACTTATCAATGAAAGAATTAATTTTCTATTCGAAACAAACGATTATTTTCCGAGTCATCCATCTCTTTCCAAATTTCCTTTGCTTTGTCCACACTATTTAGGACTTCACTCAACATTTGACCATCCTCATGTGTTATAATTTTCCTATTAATTAAATTTATAATCCTCTCAATAAAATCAACAAGATTATTTTTATATAAATTGAGACTTTCTTTGACTCTTATGACTTCATGATCAATAGCTATCAATTGGTCCATTTGTCTTCGTTCTAAATCTAACTTTTGTTGAACTGTTTTCATATCATATATTTGTTTATATGTTGATTCATTCTCATTAATGTAATTAATAATATTTGAAAATCCTTGAGCATTATTATAACCACGATATAACTTTTGAATGTCTTGAATTTCTTTCTCAATTTTAACAAATTTATCATGAAATCTTGTTATTAAACTGAGAATTTGATATAATCTTGAATAAAAATATTGTGCATTTTTTTGAGTCAATAAAGGATCTTTAGAAGAACCTATCAAATTGAGAATTTGATTATATATATCATAAAAATATTGTGTATCTTCTTGTTGAGTTAGTAATGAAGGATTAACTTTAGAAGGTATCGATAAATTTTGTCGAATATCTTGGAGTTCATTAAAAAGTTCATCAAGTGTAAGTGAACCAGAAACATATATACTTCCAATATGTTTTCCCACGTCGTATGTCTTATCACCAAGATTTTTAAGATATAATGAGGGAGATAAATTGGTAGGATCTGAACTTGAGGATATGATTTCGGACAAGAAAATTGAAATTGTACGAAGGTCTTTTACGTTATTACTTGCTAAAAATATTTTATAAGATATTAAAATAATGGTAATAATGATAAATAATGATATAGTTATTATTACAGTGATTTACCTGGTATATTAAATTTAACAAGGTCATCAATTAATATTGTAGTTGAATTGGCAAGATTACGAAAGATTGGGTCATCAATTGGCTAACGAACGTAAAAATAATTATTAAAATAATTTACGAAAACCGTTCAAATAAATCAAATAATCTAAACGTCTAAACGAGCAAAGCGCCAAAGCTTACCATCCGAAAAATTTTATTCAAGAAATTTTCTATTTTTAACCTCTATAAATTATAAAATACTTAATATTTATAAAAATGGAACTAACTTAAAGACTAATGGGCGATAATTATTACATACCGAATATTCCACTTCATATAAAATTATTGAAATAAAGACAATAATTACTGTTAAAAACTTCCAAAATTGTTTCATCTTTTAGTTTTGATATTTAAAGGATTAATTATTTTTTTTTTTTCCCTCAATTTTTAACATTTAAAAGAGTAATGAAAATTTCTTTTCTGACATAATCGGTTGATAATAAATAATGTATTGGTAATTCGTTGATGGGAAAAATGCCATATTTAGTTAGTACAGATTATTATCATTTTTCAGAATCTTGTTTTCCTTCTCACGCTTTCTTATCACTGCATAAATGATTATGCATTGTCGTGACAAATAGGCTCAAATTAGTAACGATTCCGGATTCTTTTGTTTTCACACATTTCCTTTCACACACGTCTTCATATGCAAATGTGTGACAAATCACAAATAGACAATTTGATTAAGAATATAATTTTCCTATTCACACATTCACTTTTTCAAAAAATTTTCTATCCTCGAAAATTTATAAAGTGAAAAAGCAAATGCGGGATGATACAATAAGAATGGATGAACAAAATCTTCGTTCGTCGCAAGCTAGTAATTCAGGTATTATTGCTACTATTATTATTACGATTTATGAAGTTAGGAGGATATATTTTAATATACTTTTTTTTCCAATATTGCGTTCAATAAATCTGATCAGAATTTAGAAATCGACGTCAACCTTCTGTACAATCTCAATCTACCGTTGACGACCACCGTAATCGAATTAATCAAAATAGACGTAGAATATTTTCTTGTGGAAGACGTTGTACAATTTTAACTATTTTTATTATTATAATTACAATTTATGCGTTCATTTCTTTCAAACCTTTCAAACATGTAAGAAATTATTCTTAAATATATGAAAATTTTAATGAGAGTTCGCATTGATTTTCATTGTTTTATACTTATTTTACTTTTTTTTCATAATATAGGTGACTATTATGAAAGAAAATAATTCAGAATCGGATTCGATTTTTGAAAATTTGGCTAAAATGGCAGAATCTACCTCAAAGAAAATTGACGAATTTGACATTCCGGGTATGCTCTAGTATAATTAAACTACTCTCTTGTTTTATATATTGATACTTATTATTATATATAAATACTAGGAACGTCGGTCATGAACAAATATCGCGCCGTATTTATTAATCTCGGAGCGATTTTGAATAGTAGTGATGTAATTATCAATAATGGTGCTCAGATTTCTCGAGTTCTCTTTGAGCTATCAGATCATTATAAAGAAGCTGGAAAAGAAATCTTGGGATTTAGAAGACAAGCTGATTCTTTTTTCGATTCTCTTTCCAGTGAACTAGATGATGTTTTGGATATTGTAAATAAAAAAGAAACCTTCTGGACAAATGATCTCGATATGGATGACATTATCTCTGTCAAACAAAGATTAAGAGCATTGCAAAGTATTGTGCCTGATTTACGAGTACAATTAGGACGTGTAATCAAAGCTCTGAAAAGTATTGAAGAAAAATCAGTTCATACTCAAGGTTATTTGATGACCGGAGAGAAAGAAGCACAGGAAGTGTTAAAACAGCACTGGCTTGGAAGTATTGCTGATTATAATGGTCGGGCTCGGGCAGAAGAAGAGAGAAAACAAGTGCTATATGTACTTCAATTATTGAAAGATATGTTACCAAATCTTTTTAATTTTCAAGATTTTTTGGAGGAATATGATAAACAATTGCAAGAGGTTTATTCTAAGTTTGAAAATGTTGGCACAATGTATAAACCATCTAAAAAGGCATTAAATAGGCTGATAAGTGCCGCTAAGAAATTAGAGACTAGTCATAGAAATTTTAATGGAGAGGAGAATCGGTTGGGACAAAAACCTAAGGATCATCTATTCCTTGAAGATGAGACGAACGCGATGAATAGAGATTGTACTGAGTTCAAGGTCAAATTCAAAAAATCTGATGATGTTTATGTTAATAAAATTCGTATTTGGAGTACACACTTTATTAACGCACTCGCGTTCTACTTTTCTGATGGTTCTGTTGAAATGTTTGGAACACCGGGACTTAGTGAGGCTTTTGATTTTGAATGGCACAAAGACGAGAAAATTAAACGTTTTATTTTCAGATTCGCATCCGTAGTATACGGTTTAGAAATTATTACAACTGAAGGTAGGAGTACTGGATGGCATGGAGGTCAAGGTGGACGAGCTTTCTATACTGAATATAAATGGGGAATTGGGGGATTCGAAGGTTTATTTGGTAGCTTTTCGAAATATATATGTAGTTTAGAAGTTTTATAGTCAATGGCTAAGACTGTAATTTTGAAATATTACCGCCAAAATTTGTTAAATATATAAACGGTATGTATAAATGTAAGTTTCTTCACTCAATTAAGATGTTATATATATACTGTATATATTTTTGATTACATAATAAACTCTCATATAAATATATAAAATTCTCTATGATAAACGATGTGTCATTTTAGTTAGTGGTATACTTTCTTAATTATTATGTCCGTTACGTACAGTAAGTAAAAAGGGATAACGAGAAATTTTAATGCGTAAGTTTTTTTTAGAAAAGAATTATAAGTATGTTATTTATTTTATTTTGAGAAAGTCATTCTGGTTTGTAGTTGTAATGTAAGTAGTTTTGAGTTTACTGGAACTTCAATCTTACGGACTTTAACCTTTCAAGCTAGCGAATAATTCGACGGAGAGAGAATCTGAACAAGCTTTCTAAAGGTAGCAGTATTGACGATATATTGTACAGTATATTATATGTAATTTGAGTCCTTTAATTAGTTAATTATTTATTTCTTTCTTTCTAATTAGGAGAAATAATTGTAATATTAATAATTGTAATATTAATAAAATACCTATGGGACCGGAGTTTTAATACGCAGTTTTCAACCGGCCAATCATATTTATTGATTTTCCCGATTAGAATGAGTTAAAATTGATAAGTTTTAACGAGAAAATCTTACACAACTTATTTTAAATTTAAAAATTGCATATAATGAATGAAACAAAATTCCATCACTTTTAACAAGGTCTATTATATAATTTAAAGTAATGATAATGAAAATATTATATTGTATGTATCAAATGTATCAAATGATTATTTATTTTAATAAATTTAATAAACGAAGCTTAGTTGTATAGTATTAGTATTATAAATATAAAACTGAGATTTTTAATTTTTAAAAATTTATCATTCACATTTTGCTTATGGTTCTAATGTCAGAAAAATTATAAAATGATGAAATATTTTAAAGTTTTTTTTTTTTTGATCTTTGGCCCAATTAAATAATTGACTTAAATTAAATTTGTCAAGGTGGATGGAGTCATGGAGACGTGACTAAAAGAAAAAAAAATATCAGACAACAACGAATGTACAAATTTTAAACCGAGATCTTATAATTTTTGTTCAAACGCCAATTTTGTCTTTATCATTATTTTCGGTAAGCAATAGCAGCTTTACCTCGTGAATGTGCTCATAAACATACTCTTCATCATGAGATGCGTGCGCAAAGGTGAGAACTTTAAGGACCGGTACATTATCAAAAATGTAGTTTATTTTGAGAAATATGAACCGTAATATAGTAATATAATATTTTTACAAATTTATTCATTGATTACATTCACCAAATCCTCTTCATAGTTGTGAATGATTAAACGGAACAGGTACTTTATATATACTTTATAAGTTTTTTAAATTTTTTATTTTGCGATATTTGCATTATAAAAACAAAAAAATCGTACTAATTAAATCTTCTTCTGACCATTTTGAGGGGCGTTGACTGCTGAGCAATTTCAATTATTATAACTTGTTACTAGAAGAAGACTTATGCTTTAAAGTAATAGGATTTTGACAATTAATTTCTACCTCACGATAAAATAATAAATTAGTATTCTTTTTTTTTTAAACAATACTAAGATCTCTTATTTGTAGTTTCTCCCATATTATGAGTTATGACTTCCTTTATATTTTTGGGTACAACTTTGGATTTTATGAAATTAGTAAATTTTAAATTTGGCAAAAAATTAATTTGATTAGGTATGTATTACTTTATAAACGGTATTATTAGGGATGGTATCGGTTCGGTTCAGTTCGGTTTGGTTTATAAACTGGCAGTTTAGATAATAAACCGAACTGACTGTGGTTTGCAAACCACAGTTCAAACCGCAGTTTAAACTATGCTTCAAACCGTGGTTTATCATATTTGAATATTGTATTTATTAAAATCAATTATATT
>JADRCO010000225.1:0-42229 GCA_021464525.1 Rhizophagus sp. LPA8_4_AMF | reverse complement strand
AAAAAAAAAAAAAAAAAAAAAAAAAAAAGAAAAAAAAAAAAAAAAAAAAAAAAAAGTCTTAGCTACTTTTTTGTCATTCATTCATTCATTTCATTATTATTTCGTTATTAATTTTACATTCATTACATTCATTGGAAATAAATAAAATGGTCATCGTTTTACAAATATATTTAAATTTTTTTTTTTTTTTATTATTACATACAAATAAAAATTATTTTTTATTTTTATTTTTATTTTTATTTATAAAATAATAAAAATAAAATAAAATAAAATAACGGAGTAAATTTCGGGTTATTAGTAATTTATTAATACATGTTTCATATTAAAAATTTGGTAATGGTTATAATAATTAACCGATTAAGCCGATTCCCGAAATAGATTATTCGTGGAATCGACCAATCACGTGTTCAAATTAGAATTTTTGCTATCTAATTCTTATTTATATTCACGGAAAAAATTATAGTTGGACATCTTTATTTTTTAAGATTTCGTAAGATTTCGTAAATCGGAACACGCCGAATATTTGCCCAATAAATTTAGTATTTAGTATTTTAAAATTGTTATTAAATAAGAAGCAACGATACTTTATAATTAGATGGAATAATTAATATTTAATATCAATGTCCTTTTCTATAATATGCAACACATGGGTTGCCTAAGAAATTCTTATCAAGAAAAAAAAAAAAAAAAATTCTATGAAAAGAAAAAATTCATGAAAATGTGAGAAAAAAAAAAAAACTTTATTATATAATAATAATAAAATTAAAAATTTGAAAAATTTGAGAAACAGTTAAAATTGATTAACTTCAATTTTAATGTAAATCTATCCTACTTAAAGTGATGAACTTATGAAAATATATATAAATTTATAAAATTTTTTCTAAAATAAGTTTCTTTCTCCATAAAATTATCGGGTTAATCGTTATAATCAGAACTTCTTTTTCATCTTTTTATGTCCTTATCGAGAAGTTCATTCATTTAAAACTGCAAGTCAATTAAGATAAACCAATTATGATAAAGTTGAGAGATGAATTCGGAGATTAGAAAAAAAAAAGGTAATTTAAAAAATTCGGTATTTCGGCTGTTTGGTGTTTTGTCTTTTAATGATGAAAATTACCACCTTTTTTAATCTTTTATTTTTTCTTTAATTATATTTGATTTTATGATTTGTAAAATTCACGCTCTCCAATTATCCAATTATTTTGACATACATCTAAACATTCTAAAAATTAAGGTTCATCTTTCACTCGAGTTACAAGTTAAATATTTTGGTGATCTATTGACTTCGAATTCTTACATTACGTATAGTAGTTAAGTATTTACAAAATATATATTGTAACATATTCAAAACCGATTTTGATTGATTTCAAAATAATTAAAAGAACTTTCTTATTATATCGAACATAACGTGTATATAATTGTGTACTTTACACATAATTATTAATAATTATCCAAATATATTTCATTTCTCTACACGAGGAAAGCTACGGAAATCCTATGGGATAATTATTTCCCGGCATGAATTATGAAAACAAAATAATCATTATTATTCAAATAAAAAGATTTTTTTTAATTTTATTGTTGAAATTTTTGTTATAATTGAATGAATTGTAACAATAATCAAACAACAATCACAAAATTTACCTTATAATCAGGAAAAAGGTGATATAATGATAAGTAATATAAATTTGTTATCTGAACTTATCCTTGTCTTTGCTTATGTTTCTTATCCTTTTTACAAAGTACAAAAATTCTACCACGTCTTTTTACGGTATAACAACCATCACAAAATTTCTTTACCGAAGATCTTACTTTCATTCCACGAGTGAAATTAAATGAATTAAATAACAATAAAGGTTGTGACATTGTGAAAGAAACTCGAAAAGGTAAAAATGTTGTACGAGAAATTTGAGTCAAGAGCGACATTATGAAATTATAAAAATTATAGAATTGTGAGATTGTGAAATTGTAAGATCGTGAGATTGAGATGTGAAATTGTGAAATTGTAGAATTGTAGAATTGTAGAATTTGTAGAATTTGTAGAAATTGTGAACTAAAAACAGAAAATAAAATAAATAACTTTAGAACAATTTTTTTTTGTAAAATAAATTTTTATTTATTAAAAATATTCTAAACACTTAAAATAGACTCTCACTCTAGAAAAAGATTTGATTATCTAAAAATAAATTTTTAGAAAAGATTTTCTTTTTTCCGAAATAAAATCTTGAAAATCTATTACAAATATGATAAATTACTTGTTTGAAATAAAACAATAAATATAATAAATAATAAAGAGTTTTAAAATTTTTATTATTGTTATTATTTTAACTTACCAAAAATTATATCAAATGTTATTCAAACGTTTACAATAGGTAAGAGAGAGAGACAATGAAAGGAAAAAAAAAAAAAATTGGATTAGAACAATTATAGATTCTAATGTTACACGAGATTGCCGATACAAGAATGGTACTACAAATTCGAAAAAAAAAATCGTGACCAATTAAAATTAATTAAAATTAAAATAACCAAATAGTTATAGTCTTATAGATTTTGTGATCAAAACGGTCTGGCTAACTTTATTTGTATTGGTTAAGAATTTTATCAATTAAATTTTCTAACGTTAAAATTTTTTGATATAAATTTTTCTATCGGATATTTAAAGTAATTTCTTACATAATTAATATTGCAGTTATAATATTAAAATTTTCGGAAATAATATTCTTAAAATAATCTTAATATACCTAATGTAGTACTTAATATATCTTAAAATTTATATCATATATTTAGTTTTAGATTTTTTTTTCCCCCGAACTCAAAAAAGAAAAAGTGGAATTATGTTTATCCTAACCGAAGATTGGGTGTAAACATAAAAGCATCATAAAAAAACGGACATGAGTGTATATAAACAAATACTAATACTTAATTAAACATAAAAAAAAAAAAAAAATGGGTGGGAACTTGTTATCTTTTTTGTCCCCAAAACCTATAATATTTTATCTCAATACATGAGTTATTCATTTCTTCTTCAGCATTCTTCCATAAAGTTTGAAGATATTCATCATAAGTTAAACCTAAATGATCGGCTAATTCTTGTCCATACAGATCTTTAAAATATATTGAATAAACTTCAGCACATTGATTCCCTAATTCACCACCTTGAGGACCAACGTTTATTGTTTTACAATCAAATTGAATGTCTTGTAATCTATTCGTTGAATGTAAAATATATTGAAGTTTATCTGTCATTACACTGATCCCTCGTAATGCCAAAAGTCCATAAACTATTTATTAGAAATTATGATTTTTTTTTTAATATAATATAATATATATGTATAATATAATTAAAAAAAATTAATTAGAATTACATGTACATAACACAAATATATGTATTTTATATTTACTTACAAGACTCTACTATTTTGGCATAATTTGGGGCATGCCTCAACGGATATATATCTGGTTCATTAATTTCTATCCAACCTCCGCGTTTCGTTACTCTAATTTCAAAAAAAAATTAATATATAATATATTTTATAATCCAGAATTCCTATTCTTTAATACCTGATCATTTCATCGATCGCATGTTTATATTCTACTTCCGTAAAATCTACTTGTAATTCACCCGTTTTTAAAAAGTCAAATTCTTCATCTTCATATGGTATACATTGTAAATTTCCTTTAATAAATTTTGTATTTTTTGGTAAATTTGTAGGGAGTGGCGATGGATTCAAATCAAGTCCAATAAATTCTGAACTTGGATAATTTGAAGCCTGGTAAAAAAAGAAATCCCACACGTATTACTTTCCCCTTTTGATTAACATTTATAAATTAAAATTAAAAAGAATGAATATATTAATTTACCATTTCAATTAACCACGATCCAGAACCACATCTGTAAAAGAATTTTTATTTTTTTTAAAATAAATAAAAATAAAAAATAAACTAATTAAAATAAAAAAAAATAATAATTTATTTTTGTGACTTTATTTACGCAGTTTCCATTATCTTTCCGTTCAATATTAGAACATCTTCAATAGGAGCAGAAAAATCCGAATTAAATAATCCTTTTAGATAAGTAAAATAAATTGAAGTTCTTTCATTTTCTTGTAAAACAATTTTTGTACTTATATTACTATTACTATCTGTATCTGATTCAATCGAACGTTGTTGAATTATTAAACTTTTTTTTCTTCTAATCCTTTTAGATAAACCTTGACCCATCTTTATAATAATATTTATTATTATGAGAGGAAAGATTTAAGGGAAAAGAGAATAATTAATATGTGATATATATATAAAAATTTTGATCATATGAGTGTTTTTTTTTTTGATCAAAACTCAATTTGATGCTCAATTCGGTCTTACAATTTTTTAATATATTGATCAGATAAATATTATATAAACATTTGTTGTTATTTTATTTATTATTTATTACATTATATAAAAAATTCTTTTTTCACTTATATATCACCTTTTTTTTTATACAGTTTTATAGTAAATATATTGAATTTTATACTATCAATGAATGAATGAAATTTTTTGAAATAAAAAAATAAATTGATTTACATGAATGAAATTTGGTTATTATTTCCGCGTGAGAAAAACAATGAACCACTAATTTCCAACATTACATAATAAATAAATCATTGTATAAAAAAAAAAAAAAAATTTTGTATATACATATATAATATATACGTATATATATGTACATGTATATATAATTCGAGATATATTTTGTTGTGAATTTCTAATTTTGTCTTTAAGATTCTCAATTTTATAATATGATTGGTTCATCATGTTTTATCGTGTTTACATTGAAAAAAAAACTTTTAAATGATTTTCGAGATATCCCTTCGAATCATGTGTACATTGGAAAAACTTTAAAAATTTTTAATCCTTCGAATAAGATGTACAGTAACACAGATTAAAATAAAACCCGATGGATTTCACGGTAAATTCTTTCTTATTAATCATGCATATTATAACTCGAAATGCTCACTAAATTAGCTTTAGCTTCAAACCCGTTTACTTCAAATCCCTTGCGGCTTTACCAATTATAACGGAATAAACAATTACTAATACCATCGCATTTAATATAAATTCGATGTTAAATTAAATGTCAAAAAAAGTTGTTAAAATTTATTACTGTATGTACATCATGCTATTTTTAAATAAAAAAAAAAAATTTTTTTTTTTTATTTGCTTAATTAAAACTTTATTATGATAAAAAAAAAGAGTTTAAAAAGACCTGAGGCTAATGTATTTTTTATTAGTAATATGATCTCTTTATATATTGTATTGTATCAGTATTGAGTATTGACTATTATTTAAATTAATTCTAAATAAATTTTAGACTAATTTACATAAATACTTTAATTATTCCATCTCTATCTCCACTTATTAGCATTGGATGTGGTAACTCTGTAAATTTTAAATCTGTTATACAATCTAAATGATTTTTAAGTAATTGTTGTTGTTGAACTGATATTAATTGATTTCTCGCATTATTAGTATTTTTACTTGATTTTTTATTACTATTACTATTATTAACACTATGACTACTATGACTTCCTCCACTCGTATTATTATTATGAGAATTTGGTGTTGATGAGTTTGATGTTGTATTATTCATACTTGTGGAATTGACTCCACGATATATCGAATGTGATTCATAATGAATGTGTATTCCATCAAATTGTCTTGTGCTACATATAATTAAAAAAAATTAATATTTATAATTACAAAAAGAAAAAAAAAATATGGTTATAAATCTTTATACCTATATATAGGTTTCTTTTCATCTATATCAGACCCAACAATAACATATGATTCTTCTATATGTTTATGATTCCATAATCGAATTTTACGATCCGATCCAGCCGTTATCATATAATTACAATCATGTGGATAAAGAACTGCTCGTATAGAATTGTCCGCTGAAAAACTCCCTTCATGAGCTGTAAAAGCACTTCTTAATATACTACCTGATCCAGGTAGATCTAAAGCCTAAAAGGGTTAAGAGGAGAAGGTTATATAACATATGGAACTATATAGAATATGATTCTCTTAATTTATGATTTTAGTACCTTAAACATATCCAATGAAACTCCTCCCTTTTCATCTCCGGTTCGTACGCCAAAAACTTCTTTACATTCAATTTTTTCTACATCCCAAATTGATACTTCATTTTTACCTGCTGCAACAATAACCCACAATGGCTTTTGAGGGTATAATAGAAGTTTACTAATTCGACTTTTAGTGGGATGAACCCATGATCTTAATTGATTCCTGAATCTAAGATCCCATAATGTGAAGATACCCCGGGATGTTCCAACAAGAAGCCATCTGTATTTTTTATCTGTAACCATTGCCGTAATTACTCCATGACTTTTAGGATTTTTAAAAGTCCATATAACCTCCATAGTGCGCAAATCTAATCCACATATATTTCCCTTAGATGTTGCGTATAGCAATATTGATTCCGCACCTAATATGCATAAAAAGTTAATTAAATATAGAATTTTGATATTAAAGGGACCAAAAAAAAGAAAAATAAATAAAATAAATACCAGTTTCATAATGCTCCATCGTCACCGCATATTCCTCATTCAAATAAGTCTCTCTTACTGTTACAGGTTTTCCATATTTGGGTGAATTTGTACCTGGTACATAATCAATTCTGAACACATGAATACTGCCATTATCAGATGCTGCAGCAATACTATGTGTACTATCGATGAATGTCATGCATTTAATTTTTCCTCCTAAAAATAATATGTATGTGTATTAAATTTAGCTAATTAACATCCAATTCTATTATTTATAAATAAAATATACCTTGTTGATTATAAGTAACTCTTGATCGATTATTAAAATTCTTTACAAATCTTGAGCAATCCCAGATTTTAACTGTTCCGTCATCCGAGCATGATGCAAAAAAATTATGATCGGGTGATACGCAAATTTGATTAATTGCGCCTTTATGTTCAGTCATATGAGCTACAAGGGTACCTGGGATAAAGGAAAGAAATAAATATTATCACTATTCATTTTACAATATCTCCTAATTTAAAGAAATGATATTTTGGCATACCGTCAGGTTTCCAATTTTGAATTGTTTTGATATTTGTTGGTTTTGATCCTCGTGTGGTAAGTTGAATTAAAGCTTTCGTCACTTTTGGTCCAAATTCTAAGATATAAAATGAGTTTAGTGAGAAGAATTTTTCATATTTTTTCCTTCAATAAGCTTGTCTCACCTGACATAGGTTCAGGAAAAGCCTTAAGATACAAACTATCTAATAGATTCTTTACATTTCTATCATTGCCCTCTGTTTAAAAATCAAAATAAATAAATTTAAATCTTTATATTGAATTGAAGAGATATTATTTATAAATAAAAAAACAAACCATAAGTGCTGGAAACAAATGTTCCAAGATTTTTTCTTGGAGGATTATTTATGGGCAGGTCCAAACCAACACCGTTTGGTCCTGTATAGGATGTGTATGGTAAAGGAATTTCCAAAGTTGCAATTGCGGTAGTAGTATTTGTACTGGTTGCAGCTGCAGCTTTGGGACTTTCAATAGTTCTCCCGACTAAAGACATGTGTTTATCTCGCAAAGATGTTGCAGCAGTTACAGAATTTGATGGACTAGCGTTTGAGACATTTATTAATATTGGTGTAGGAATGCGTTTGTGTGATTTGGAAGTAACTGCGACAGAAACATCTGCAGATTCAGAAGCGATTGAAGTTGTGGATTGGTTTTTAGCTGCAAATTTTTGACCAATATTATTTCTAGCCTGATTTAAACCTGTAGGGATTAATCTTGCTTGCTCTTCTGTTCGCAGAAGTTGAAGATTACTTTCACTTGAAATACGAGGAACTGAAGGTTCTATTAGTGAGTTCTTACTACTCTGTGCACTTTTAAGTCGGTAAGGACTAAAAATTATATAAATATATATCAATTAATGAAATATGATAAATAATAGAGAAAATCTTCATGACAATCAATTTATTACCTTGGAGTTCCTACAACATTCTTTTGTTTTTTTTTTTTTTTAAAAAAAAAAGGAGATTAGATAGATATAAACCATACTTAAAAATCCATCAAAAAATATAAAACTTACTGCTTTATCAAGGTTTGGAATAAGAGAATTGGTAGTAGCTTTATGACCATCAACGTTTGTTGGTATAATAAATACATTATGTGGTGTTATTCCTAGATTTTTCAATGAAATATTACCATCCTAATAAAATAATAAAATATTCTTATTAATAAAATTTGAAATTAAGTAAATCGAATGAAATTATTAGAAATTAATTTACTTCTGCAATATTTTCGCTCGATCTTGCACTAATTATAAATAATGTAGTTAGTTATAAAATTGTTAAGAATAAAAGAAAGAAAAGAAAGCAAATGATCCACACTAACTTTAATTTAGCCAAAGATAATTTATATATATAATCTCTCATAGCGGCTATTTTTTCTTCATCTTCAGGTGTCATTCCAATATTTTTCATTTTCTCTAAATGCTGTTCATCTCTATATGAATAAAAAAATTTATTTAATAATGAAAGCTATAATGTAAAAGATAATAATTTAACATGTTTAAAAAGTATAACATATATGCAATACTCACTCTTCTGACTTGCTTACTTTTTCAACGTTAATTGCCAAGGTAGAAGTTCTTCTTGATAATATATTAATTACAGTTGAACTGCCTGTTAATGTAGTTGTAGCGGCCTTGTTTGCTTTTTTTTCCTTGGCTGGTTTCCAAAATAATGATTTCGTAGCTTTACCAGCCCAAATAACTGCCGCATCAAAAACAGGTCTTGAAACCTTTATATAACAAATATATAAATATATATGGAATAAATTTTAAACTAGCAAACATTTGAATTTAATAAAATATTGTAACAATACCGGTTCTTTAACATTTTCTAGTAATTGAAGTTCTGTTATTTCAACTACATCAGCTTGTAAGAATGGTCTTATTATCGGATAAATTATGCACCATACATCTGTTATTGGCAATAACTTGGCTGCTGAGGCTATAAATGCAATAGCACCTATATGTTTTTTTTTAAAAAAAAGGTAGATATTATTTCTCTTTAATTTCCGATAAAGTTAATATAATTTGCCTTAAATTATATGAATTAGCTTACCATATCGAATCCATATGCCAGGGTGACACAATAAAGGAGAAACAACTGCAGTCAATTCACATAATTTCATTTTTTGAAACAAACACAACTCTGCAAGACTTGTCAAAGAATTTAGTACTTTCTCTACCACAAATTCTTCAGAATCTAGTAAAATAAGAAAAAAGAAAGTATTCAAATATTTTATTGTTATCACAGTATATTTCCAAATTTTAATTATACCTGAGAGAGACTGAATCATTAAAGGTAAAAAATATTCTTCTAAACTACGACCTCCCACGAAAGTTCCAACTCCAGTGATACTCTCAAAAAATGCACTATATGCAAAAAAAAAACAAATTATTACTTTTTTCTTACGTTGAGGAACTACAATGTAGAAAATTTTTAAAGAACCTTCGTAACATCCAATCTCGATCATTTAAATAAGTAATCATGTGACTTAACAATTCGTCATTGGCTTTTTGTTTTCCAAAGAAGATACATAGACTAGTAATGTTATGTAATAGAGCACGTTTTACTGCACTTTCCGAATCTGTTAAGAGTGTGGAAACTTGCTCTTGTATTATAGAATGAAGTTCATGTAAGGTGGCATCATATGAAGTCTCGTATGAATCGTCGATATCTGTATCATTATTTAAAGCTCCCGATTTAAATGACTGTGTTAATTCCAAAAATCGTAAAGCAGTTTCAGCTAAGGATGCGATGCACTGAGCATATGTCATTCTGACAAATATTTCAGGATCACTAGCAAATTTTCGTAAATTTGGCATGATATATTCTGGGAAAATTGTCGCGTTCGAAGGTGTAATGGTCTCTACCATCGATAGCTATTATTAAAAAATTTTTTTAAAAATGCTATCTTCCAATATACATATATATAAAAGAGTGTGTTTGAATTAGTAGACTACAAACCAGATGAGTCAAAGTTTTAACAGTGTTTGCGCGGACAAGACCGACTTCATCTCCTAATAGCGCAATCAAATAAGGAACCAATCTATCTAACTTGAATTCATCTTCCAAATGCTGTCCAATAGCCAATAACATATCCAACGCATGAAGTTTAGATGAAGGATATGCAGCGTTGCGAATAGTAGCACATATTAAGGAGAGAAAAATTAGTGCTCCGTCATCTTTCAAATTAAATTTTAGTTAATTCAATGTTTAATTTTTAGTAAATTAAATTAGAACGGTAATACGGACCAGCATATTTCTCCCTTTTATTGCTAACTATAGATGGATCATAATTTGGTATATGAAGTTGGTCTAAAAAAGGAGACTAAAAAAATATATGTAAGAAAAATGTTTAAGCATGATCTAATTTGTCAGGTAGATATAAATCTAAATACCATCGTGTTTGGTGTTGAAACTTGATTAAGAGAAAAAGTTGAAGAATTAATTTGTAAAATAATTATCCATTAATAAAAAAAATTTCACATTGATTTTATGTAACTTACCTTCTAATGGGCGAGAACTTTCTCCAAATTTATCTCCACGTCCTCGAACAACTACAACTTCCGATTCCGGTGAAGCATTATCACCGAAAAATCCAAGAAAAAATGCTATCTTATCAAATTCCATATATATTCTCTCAATCTTTTCATCCGCATCAGTATTTACAATTGTATTATTAGGTTCATCTGATACATTGGTTTGATTAGTTGTATTAGTCGTGGTTGCAAGTTGTCTGGTATGAGTATGGTTATGTGGATCAGTAACTGACCCAATATATTGATGAAGGAAAGTATAAAAAAATTGTGGAAATGCCGTTCCGCGCCTGTATTAAAATAAACATAATTCAACCGATTGTTGCGTATTTAATGCAATAAATAAGAAAATAGATAAATACCATTCTTGAAGATATTGCTCCGCTGTATATCTTTGAGACGGATTTACATTAATCATATGTTTTACCATAGCCTAATATAATATTCTTATTAAAATTGATATTCTCTTTTTAATAAAAGAGTGAAAATATTAACATACTCTTATATCTTCATCTTCAATCTTCTCTAAATATACTCTAGGGTCATATTCACCAGATCTGTATTTGAACAGTTGTGAGAGGGAGAATATTGGTGTTCCCTCTAGAAAAAGTTCGGCAATTACACAACTGGAAAAAAAAATAAAATCCAGAAAATTTTGAAAGTCCATCGAATAGATTAAGTAATTTAATTAATATTGTAAGTCCAATAAAAGATAATTCATTACAAATATTGTGTGTAAATAATATACCACACCCTAAAGAAAAAATGTCCATTGCAGGTGTTATTGCTCCATCCTTCTCTCCAAATTCTAACTCACTCTGATCATGTTTGTAAATTTCATTAGACATCTTGTAAAATATAAAATCAATAAACTGAACTAAATTAAAATCCAACCTTTCTCCTATCAATTTCACTTTCGGGTTTATAAAATCTTTCTGGAGCAAGATAACATGTTCTTCTTGATGATGTATCAAAAAAAAATGAGAAATCTGCTGGGTTATCCTATCTCCATCAAATTATGATAAATTTTTTTTTTAATATATATATTATATATTTTTTCTCTCTTAAAAAATTAAATAAATAGAATAAAAACCTCTGGAAGATATGTAGGCTTATATCCAGCAAAATCGGCTAAATATACCCAATTCCACGAAGTTACAAGAACATTTTCTGTCTTAATATCACCATGGTAAATCTTAATAAAAATAAATAATTTAAGTAAATATAACAATCAAAAAGATTTATTTCTATATGAAGACACAAATTACCCCTCTAGTGTGAGAATCATGTAGCCCACATAATATTTGATATGTTATCCATTTTTTTTCTATTAAATTTAGAAATGGACGTGTACTAAAAATGGATTAAAAAGAAAATGATTTTTCTTAAAAAAATAATATGATTTACAACCTTTTTCAAAAAAAATATTACACAAACCTTATTCGATCATATAAACTACTAAAAAAGAACTGTCTTATTAGATATCCTGCTTTATCCGTTTCTATTATACGTTGGTATGCAAAAGCGTTTGGAACTTCTGATAATGCCTCTTTTTCCTCTAAAAAAAATATAATGAAATAAATTACATAATCAAAAAAAAAGCTTGTAAACATGGATTTTCGAAGCATACCTTGAAGTGCTTTTACAATATTCGATAATGACAAACCAGGTACTGGTTTAATAAATATTTTTACAACAACAGCGCCTTCCTTATGACGACCACGAATGGTTTTCATAAAACGTGCACTACTTAAACTAAATAAAAAAATTAATTTAAGTTAATTAATCAAAATTATCCAATAATTTAACCACTTAATACCTCTTTTCATAATGAATGTCTTTCAGTTCGCTAACATAACTATCAATTCCTGCAGTTGCTATCGAAGCTGTTGTACTTGAAATGTTATTTCCCATAATAAATTTGTCAATCAGAAAAAAAAATCACAAGATCCACATGTGTTATTGCTAACGATTATAACAGAAATGAAAAAAAGAAGTAGAAAACATTTTGACGCCCGGGATACTTGATTTTAGCACTAACAATTACTGCGCCAAATACAGTGACGCAAATTCACGTGCACTGTGTACAGATTATATCTGTGCATTTAGACTTTTAGAGGTGAGAAATTTTATGAGTAAGTGGTTGCATTTAGAGAGAAAATATATAATGCGTGCAATCAGAGAGAGTACACTTAGAGAGTTGACTGTAATATTTAAAGCTTTTTATTAAAAGCTTCAACAGATTGAATCAACGTTAACGATTTAATCACAACTTATGCTTTAGAAAATGCTGCAACACAGTAAGATAAACGTATTTATTTGGAAAATAATTGATAAATATTCTCATTATTAATAATTCGATGATAACAAACGTTTACAAATTTTTTTGAAAGTTATTTTACTCCATTTCTCACATCAAATAAATCTTTGTGAGGGATATCTTAAAAAATTAACAATCCTGCAATTAAAGATCTTACTTTCCTCGCCTCCAATGGATTACTTATTATTATCCCCCTGGGTTCATGAAGAAACAACCGTATTTCTAGTTGAATTAGTAAAGTACTAGGAAAAAATAACAGTCTGGAATCAAAGGATTGCCGTAGAATCCGATAATATCAAATGGACTGCGTTAAGTATGATAAGGCTCAAAGAAGAAACAAATATAACAGGATCTTTGCCTGAAAAACCTGATGAAATTATCGATTATATCAAAAAGCAAGTACGTGAAGCTTTAGAATAGAAAATAAAAAAGAAAATGAATATTAAGGACCATTAAAAAACCGATCTAATGGAGAATAATGTATTTTAAATTGATCAAATTCAGGATAACAAATTAAGAATTGAGGGATAAATTATTCTATATCTTGGGTGCATAGCAAACATAATGGCTCTGTAATCGATGAATTTAATTCATATTTGATTGGCTAATTAATAAATTTCGATGTTAATTAGATCGTTAGATTCAATGTTGTTGATAAAAAATATTTCTGATATATCAAAGTTAACAATAAAAGATATTAATAAGACTGGAATATTTTATTTTCACAATAATTAATTATTTAATAAATTTCAATCAATCATTTGTGGCAATTCATTTTACTGAATTTTTGTTTTTTGTTCGTTGAAGTTTTTCTATCTGCTCTTCCAATTTTATAAGTTCAGTTTTCTTATCTAGAAGAGCTTGTAATTCTTGCTTGGATAAATTTCCTTCCAAAATACTTAGATAAGCATTTAATTGTCCTGTAAATTGAGCTTGAACTAGAGGATCTTTTTTTCCAGTGATTATTTGCTTTTGAGTTTCTAGAAGCAAGTCGATTACTTTTTTAAAACTACTTTCTAAATTGTTCTTGGTACTATTCATTTGCTGTTCTAATTCGGATTTTTTGTTTTGTACTTGCGGAACTAATTCATTTAACCTTAATCTTGCTATTTCTTGTTTTAGTTTATCAAGATCAAAAGTAATGTTGGGTAAAATTATATCGGCTAATTCATTCAATTGTTGCTCATTTCTGTTGGTTTTTTCTTTAAGGGTTTGGATTTCTTTTATTCTTCCTATTTCCAGTTTCCAACTATATTGATTAAAGGGGAAGGGGATTTGAAGTTTAGAATTTGGAACAGAATTAGAAGGCCAAAGATTTAAATTTTGGAGATTTGATAATTGTTCTAGTCCTTCTATTTTTTGCAAATTAATACATCCTCGAATTATAAGCGTTGAAATCTTCTGATTAGAATTTAAATTTAATTTATCGATATTTGTACAATCAATCTCTAATTTTTGCAATTTCGAACATCGGTCAATTTTTAAGTTGGTAATTGGATGCAATGTACCAGTCCCATTACCCCAAATAGCCAAATCTTCTAAATTTTTAAATCCGTTAAGGTCTAATTCACCTTCTAATTTGGTATTAAAAAATCCGTAGTTTGATTGATCGATTTTGTTGGTTCCCTCTGTTAAACGAATACATAGCTTTTTTACTTTCTCTTTATCTGGAAATTTTTCATTTATCCATTGTTGAGCCTTTACCATAATAGTTCTTTTAGCTTGGTTATAATCTTATACTTTAAAGTTGGTTGTTGCTAAATTACTAATTTCACATTAACAAGAATTTATGAACACTTTACAGTGACTAGCAAAAGAATTTGAAGAATTTTATTGTATATTTGTTTGGCCAATGTTCACGTGATTAAGAAATTTTAAGGAAATAATAATAGTTATTACGCTAGTCACACAAGATGTCAAGATCATGCTATCTGTTATAGTGTTATATCTGTTATAGTAAGAGTATAATTAAACTGTAAATATAGTCTATATGAATTTGATATTTAGCCAATAAAAGAAAAATATCAATTATTTAGCCAATAATTATCAATTATTTAATAAAGTTAATTGATCCGGAATTATTCAAATATTGAGTGGCAATTCATTTTGCTCATTTTTGGTTTGTTGTTCGTTGAAGTTCCCAATTGTATAAGTTTAGTCTTCTTATCTAAAAAGCATTTATTAGTCTATTTTAAAACTATTTTCCATTTTATTCTTGACATCATTTATTTGTTGTTCTAGTTCGGATTTTTCTGTAAAATAATATCGGCTAATTGTTTTCAATGTTTGTTTATATCTGCCAGCTTTTCTTCGTCCTGAGTCTTGAAGTCCTTGCTTCTAATTATTTTGGAGAACTTTAATTCCAAAGACTTAAATTTTAGAGGGTTTACCATTTCTAGTTCTTGAATCGTAAGCGATATAATCCCTTGATTTGTGTTTAAATTTAATTCACCTAGATTTGTATAATCAATGGAACTCTTAGGAATCAGTGCAATTTATTGATGAAATCACTCAAACGTTTTAAATTGTTAAAATTGATCTAATTCGCCCTTTTGATGTGATTGTTTTCTCATTCCAAACACCTCCTTTATTTAACTATTTAACCATGTTAAGCATTTTGATTATTTCTTACTATTTGCACATTAACAATAAATTTTAGTAAGAATATATAAATCTGTGTGGTTTCTTTGAATAAAATCAAAATTTTAAAAATTTTCAAACCATCATACTTCAAAAATTAAATTAATTTAGAAAGATATTTTTTCGATCCATTCAAAATAATAATTTTAATAAAGTTAATTATCTAAAAATTTGTAGAGTTGTTCAATCAAATAGCAAATATTTCAAAATATTTGAAACTCGATGTTAAATAGCTATTCATTTGACTGAATTTCAGTTTGAAGTTTATCTATCTGCTTTTCTAGTTGTATAAGTTCAGTTTTCTTATCTAAAAGCACTTGTAATTCCTGTTTGGATAAATTTTTCTCCAAAATACTAAGGTAAGCGTTTAATTGTCCTGTCAACTGAGCTTGAACTAAAGGGTCATTTTTGTCATTTTTATCAATGATTTGTTCTTGAGTTTCTAAAAGCAAATCGATTATTGTATCAGGATTACTTTCTATTTTATTCTTGGCATCATTTATTTGTTGTTCTAATTCGGATTGTTTCTTTCGCGCTTGCGGAGATAATTCATTTAATTTTAACCTTGCTATTTCTTGTTTCAGTTTACCAAGATCAAAAGTAATATTGGGTAAAACCATATCAGCCAATTCTTTCAATTGTTGCTCATTTTTGTTGACTTTTTCTTCAAGAGAATGAATTTTTTTCCGTCTTAATTCTTGAAGTTCTTGTTTCCAATTATCTTCATTAAAGGGAATTTGAAGCTGAGTATTTAAACTCCAAAGACTCAAATTTTGGAGATTTGATAACTTGTCTAGTCCTTCTATTTTAAGTAAATTAACACATCCTATAATTATAAGCGACTTAATCTCTTGATTAGAGTTTAAATTTAATTCACTGAGATTTGTACAATCAACAAACAATGTCTGCAATTTGGAACACATGTTAACCTTTAAGTTAGTAATTGATTGCAATTGATCGACCCCATTACCCCAGAACTTCAATTCTTCTAAATTTTTAAATCCTTCAAGATCTAATTCGCCTTCTAATTTAGCATTAAAAAATTCGTAGTTTGATTGTTCAATTTTGTCGGTTCCCTCGTACAAACATATACATAGCTTCTTTACTTTCTCTTTACCTGCTCGAGAAGGAAACATTTCGTCTAGCCATTGTTGAGCCTTTACCATAATAGGTCCTTTTAACTTGTTTATAATCTTATGCTTTTAAACCTTTTGAGCGGTACATTAATAACATAGCATTAAATCCTAAACGTTTGATTGGCTTATCAAGATAATCTCGCTTATTTGAGGTCACATGGGGCAGAAAAATATTGAATCCTTCATCGCCTTAATTTTCACGACAATCATTAATTTAACAAATATTGTTTATGGAAAAATACATATTTATATAAATTGATAAATTTTATTGGTATGATAGTTAATAATCTAAATTGCATATTAGAACAGGAAACACTAATTATTAACTATTGTTAAGCATATTCCTTGAAAATTAAATTTCAATAACCTATACGCATTTTTATAATAATATACATATATATATATATATATATATATAATTTTCTTGATAGTTATTTTCCTTAATCGTCATTTGACTCTCCAATCGTCACTAATCAACTAGTTGTTCAACTATTTAACGTGTACTGTTTTAGCTTTTAAATATGTAAAACTTTGATGGCCAAATTCTAATCAGAATGAGACTAGTAAAACTGTTAATGTTCAAATTAAATAACCAGATATATTGATTGAATTAAAAAACAAAATTATTCTTTAGTAGATATGAATTCTGATCTAATAAAAATCTAATAAAATCATAAATAAAGATCTCTATCTATAAAAGAAAATCTTACAAACCAAAATCTATCCATGATCTAAACAGAAAACAAGTTAATAGAAACTTAATCTAAAATAATTAAAGTACAAAAAAAAGAATTTCTAATACTACTAATACTACTAATACAATTAATCAACACAAAATGAAAAAATAATAATAAAAAATAAAAATACATCCATTAAATATTTTAAGCGGTCTTAAAACAACCTGTCCAAAATTTTATGATTGGTAAATCGTTCTCATTGATATCAAGATATTTAATAAATTCCTTTTGTTTAGTCGATTCCATGTTTGCTAAAGCATTTTCTCCTTCACTATTACTTTTTGTGATAAATCTAAGGAATTGCTTTGCTTTGCTAAAGTAGAGGCATAATAAAGTAAATAATTAATTTTAAAAAATAGCAACAAAACAAAATCTAACTTTACCTTGACCATTGTTCTTTAAAAATCATTATTCTTGTATTCATTAATTCACTTGGTAAATTTAATTTCAAAATTCCTATCAATTGATTAATAAATGAATTAGGTGCAGAGTATATCCGTTTATTGTCTTTATCATCAATGCCATATTGTAAATTAAACTCAAATGTATTCGTCATAGCCTTATCTTTAGATGATTTATTACAGTCTCGTAAAATATGTATGCAAAAGTTAAGAAATAATAATATATCAAATTATTGAATGGTTAAATTCTTAAAAAAAAAAGTATTCAACAATTTAAGGATATATAGTAAACACAGGGTTGATTTGTTAACATCATTCGGTATTTGTGCCGTTGCACTTAGCCCGAGAATATTACATTTTGATATTGTCTGATAATTATTTTCATTTTCCATTATTGAACAACATTCACTTGGAACTAGATCCTGTTTCCAAATAATTATAATAGAAATAAATAAAAGAATTATTATAATAAACAATAATTATTATAACATTATTAACCTTCAATATAGAAATAACGGATTGTACAAATTTTGGATCATTTCCTTTGATGACTAATTGATTACCCATGACAAAATTTAGAATTAGTTTTCTAAAAACATCTAAACCCAAAATATTATATAAAACTTTCAAGTCCTCAATTCTAGTTTCGTCCAAACAATTGAAGTCGGAAGAAGGGAACTTGTAAGTTGTCATGGGATCAAGTAACATTAACGGTTTTGATGAAAAAACGACAGAATTTGAAAACTAAACAATAAGAAACATAAGTTAATTTAATTTTTATTAAAAAAATAATAAAATTACATACCAGTGTTTGATCATTCAAGTGCTTTTCTTGTAAACGCATGCCACAAGCTTTTAAAATCCAACTGAAATTTGCATGTAATTGAACAAAAAAGTCCTTTTTTTGATAGTATTAAAAATTTATCAGACAAACAAAAAACGTAATTTCGATGAATTTCCAACAAATTTTTTTTTTTATTTTGATATAAATCAACCTTTGATCTTAATAAATCAACCAGTGATCTTAATGGCTGATTTGCTCTGCGCCGAAGAAATTGATCTAATAAAATTAAATTTAAATCAGACCGAACAATAATAAAAAAATGATATAATAAACTATTATTTACAAACCCGGAGATGTAGGGGAAAGTGGACCAGAACGTGTTAAAAATGTTCCATCATTCCTCTCCTCTTTTGTTGCATTTTCTTTTTCAAAAATTTGATTTGCTCTTGATTGAATGCTGGTTGCTAACGCACGGAACTTACTTAAAACCGTAAATACATTAAATTAAAATAACAATTAATAAATTAAATATACTCATATCAAGATAAAATGTAAAAGTAAAAAAAAAATTCTACCTTACTAAAAACGGCCATGATTCAACAAGATATACTCTATCTGTCATCAAAAATGTGAAGCTGTACCATCTCTGAGAACCTCTTGCCTGGCTATCTTTAATTTTGAACATATAACTCAAGACATAACCATTTTTATCGTCTCCAAATAAAACCGGCCCTTCTCTTCCTTGACAGAATTCGCAGCTCAGACTTGAAATTATATAATATAATTTTAAATTTAAAAATACAGGAAAAATAAGAATTCTTTATAATTAAGTTACCTTCTTACACAAGCCTGTCTTACAGCAGCGTATAATTGCTGATCTTGCGGATATCGAGTACCCTTATAAGTTACCAATGGATTTTCTTCGTCTCGAGTTTTGAAACCTTTTATTTCAGAATTATGAATTGTTTTCGCATCACTTAGTGAATCCAAGGGAGGCAAAGAAAATGCACAAGATGCACAAGATGCTGGTGCAGGTCTATTAGTGTTTACGGAAGATTCTTTTTTATTCGATAATAATTCCTTGGAACTATCCGAATGTGTTTGGCCTGTTGAAGGTGATTTTCCTCCACTACTTACAGAAAACTCATCTGAGGTGTCTTCAACAGAATTAGCATGAAAGGCCTGTGTACAAAAAATTACACTTGGACCATCAACTTCGCAAAAGTGTACAAGAGACACGATTGCATTCATCGTGTAGCAACAAGCATATGAAGATAAAAAGGAAAGCGCGAAAAAAAATTTTTTGTCGATCACGATCTACAGACATACTGATGTACGCATGATAATCGACAAACATATTTACTTCTGACTTCACTATAGTACGTTAGCACAGACTTTTCTTCTTTATAATGGATATCTCGAGTCTTTTATTGGTAAGATCTTTATTTTTTACATCATAAATTATGATTAAAAATTAATTTTTAGCTAATTAATAAACATTTTCAGACCGAGTCAGAAGAACAATCAGTAAATTTGGCATCGTCTTGGAATTTTGAATCACCAGAAATCCCGCAACTACCTGCCGATATTATTTATCAAATCTTGCGAAACTTTCAATATTGTCGTTCATCTCTTTGCAAATTCCTTCAAATAAACCAAACGTGGTGTCATATTTCATTGATTTTTTTATGGAATTGTCCTTTTAGTGTATCTTTGAAAGCAAAAAATTCCGTTCTTTTAATTCGAACTTTGCTTTCTTTTCTTTCTGAACAGGAAAAATCCGAATTAAAACTCAATTTAACATGCTATGAATCAAATATTTCTAAAAACTCAGCAACATATAATTATCTGGACTATATTCGTGTTTTTGATTTGAAACATTTTAGATTATCAATTTTACATTGGATATCTTATTTACGAAATAATAATAATGATGATTTCTTTTCTGATTCATTAATTGTGGAATTGAATAAAATTTATAAAGATATACCTATTAATTATTCTACTGTTAACTTAGCAAGTGAAATAATTTCTAATATGTTGTTCAGAAAATGTGGTGATAATGGATTACAACATTTAATTATTGAATATGATGATATAATTACTTTAAATTATGTTATTAGTAAAAATATAATATATCTTAATAATGACTTGCCACAATTAGTAAATTTTGATTTTCATTATAAATTGGAAGGAAATTTTGATAAAAATTTACTTATTGATAAGATCGTAGAAATGTTTGAAATTATGAAAAAATTTGTAAAGAATTTAAGATGGTTAGAAGCAAATATTGAACATGAAGAACGTCGAATACCAAAAATTGGAAAAGCTTTAGTGGAATTTATAGAAGAACAAAAACATTTAGAAGTATTGGGAATCAATGAATTTTGGATGTATGAAGAATCTGAAATTTATAGAAGAATTTGTAAAAGTCAACAAAAAAGTTTAAAACATGTTAGATTTTACGGAATGTGTAATTTTAAAGAATTGATAAAAGGATTAAGTGAATGCAAGAATTTAGTTACATTGGAATTATTAAGAATATCTAAATATGATTCCAACATTATACCTATGAATGATGAATTGGAAAGTAAAGAATTAAGTATTAAGAATTTTTATACAAGTGAAGTTATTTCTTTTGATACTCCTGAAATAACAAATTATTTTATTCAAATAATCAAAATGTCATATAAGAATTTAAAAACCTTAACCTTAACTCATGTAACTCCTGATATCATTAAAACACTTGTAAAATTTTGTCCTAATATTACACATTTATCCATATACTTTACATTTTATTTTGATTTAATTCCTGATTTACTTTCAGTTTTACTTACTCCTTTACCACTTGAACAATTCTTATTAAAAATAGATATCGAAAATTCGGAATCTACTATTTATACACAAGATTATTGGAACAAAATTGCAAAATCCATTCCAGATTCTGTATTTCATCTGGGAATTGATTTTAAAATTGAAAAAAACATGTTGGATATGTTTTTAAAAGAATGTAAAGCTCAATTAAAGAAAATTTCATTATTTCAAAGATATATGTTAAATAGGCATTATTTACAAGTTGTAGTTCAATATGCAAAGAAAAATAATAATTTATTGAAAGAATTGAGATTTTTATGGGATCCAAAAGATTTTGGATTTATTTCAAATTCTAATCTAGAAGATGCAAAAAAGTTTATTAAAATTATTGGTAAAGTTGAACCTTTTAACAAGCCATTTTACGGTAAGTTCATAAATGATTTATCATTTATTATCTATTTTTTAAAAACAAATGTTAATTTTTGGTCTCAATTTTTATTCCTAACAGATATAAAGTTGAACATCCCACATAATCATTTATTGTCATCATTTTTGTCCTGTAAAAAAGGTTAAATTACTAAATCTGGTACATAATTAAATTTTAAATTTGCAAATTTACCTATATAATTTACACCTTAACACCCCAACCTCAACATTCTTACCTCAAGTAAACGCATTTATTATAATCTTTGATTAATCCTATTTATTTTAGATAATCTAGATAACCTCAAATTTTTATGATAAATTTAATCCAAAATTTTAAAATAAAATCATTATGACTTTTTTTATTCCAAGGTATTTCTTAATTAATAATTTTCCCAACCAACTTGATTTAATTTATCAACTTTGGCTAAAACTTCACTTTCTTGTCTTTCCGTAAATTCTTGTATCTTTTGTAAATAACTAGGTATAAAAGCGCCTAAATGACGAACTGCTAATAATCCTGCATTTGTTGAGTTGTTAATTGCCACTGTTGCTACAGGAACTCCACGCTGTAATAAATCATATTGTTAATATAAAGAGCATTAAGAAAATAATATCATAGCTTCAACTTACGGGCATTTGAACAATGCTATAAAGAGAATCCACACCATCCAAAATTTTACCTTTAACAGGTACACCTATAACAAGCAAAGGAGTTAAAGCAGCAACCATGCCAGGTAAATGGGCAGCACCGCCAGCACCTGCAATTATAACTTTTAATCCTCTAACATGCGCAGTTTTCGCATATTCTACCATTCTCATTGGGGTTCTATGAGCTGACACTATGGATAATTCAAATGGCACATCAAATGATTTCAATACTTCTGCGCATGCCTTCATTGTAGGCAAATCTGAATCACTCCCCATAATAATTCCAACTAATGGCTGAATATTTTTTGACGATGTTGTTGAAGTATTATTTTCATCATCAATATTAAGAATTGGATTAATTCTTTTATATAGTTGTGAAATAGAATCTGCAACTACTGTTATATGCCCCATTTTTCTTCCTTTTCTACATTCTTTCTTTCCATATAAATGAATAGTTGCTCCTGGTGTTGTCAAAGCTTCTACACATGGACCTAAAGTTTCTTGTATATCTTCCGATTTCCCAAGAACATTAATCATTGCCGCTGCTGGAACTTTAAGAGATGTGCTTCCTATTGGCATATTTAATATACTGCGAATGTGATTTTCATATTGTGAAGTTTCACACGCTTCAATAGTATAATGTCCAGAATTATGCGGCCGCGGTGCAATTTCATTAATATATATTTGACCTATATACGTGAAATAAAATTAAATACCTAAATAACAAAAAATTTTAAAAAATTTACTTACCATTTTACTTACCATTTTTCATCAAAAACATTTCTACCCCGAATATTCCAGCACCCTTTAAAGTTTGAATAGCTTTTTCGGCAATTTCTTTAGCGCGTCTTAAGATAACACCATCAACTTGAGCCGGAACGATAACTAAATGACATATATTTTCTTTATGAACTGTTTCTACTACAGGATAACTCTTGATTACACCATCAACACTTCTAATTACCATGACAGCCAACTCTTTAACAAACGGTGTACATCTTTCAACATACAATGGAATTTTAAAATTTCCTAAAGTCTTCAATGCGTCTGTAATTTCATCTTCAGACTTTATTACATAATTCCCACGACCATCATAAGCTAAAAGTTTAGATTTTAACATTATAGGGTAACTAAATTTTTCTATCGCAATATTTAATGATTCTTTATCAGGAATATCAATAAAATCTACAACGGGTATTTCATTTTGTGATAAATGAGTTTTTTGTAAAAATTTATCTTGAATAATACGAATTGTATAAGGGTGTGGATGTATTTCAATGCTTTCTTCGGAAAATAATTTTTCTAAAATTTCGACATCAACATGTTCGATTTCTATTGTCAGTACATCAACATTCTGCGCAAGTTCTTGAATTTTTAAAGGATCTTTGAAATCACCATGAATATGAGTTGACGTTGCTTGAATCTGTTTTGCTGGAGAGTTGACTGGACTATCAAGAATTGTTACAGATATATTCAGACGAGATGCTGCTTCTACTAACATACGACCTAATTGTCCGCCTCCTAATACTCCTATCTTCTTGGAATTCATATTTTTTTAATATATTTTATAAAGTATCTATGATCAATTAAAAACATAGTTTACCTGATGTACATTATCGATAATCTACATAATCTGACAATCAATTTTGATTATCTACAAGACTCCCTCCGGAATTTAAATTTTTAAATTATACCTATTTGTCAAATAAATATTGATTATTTTCTTTTGATGAATATATCACAAAATAATAATTATGGCCGCTCTATCTTCAAATCTCGATAATACGGATAAATTAGTTAAAGAGAACAAAGCATTGAAACATAAAGTTGATACATTAGAAAAAGAAATTATGTTATTAAAAAAATCTATATATGATCTGTCTGTGAAATTTTCTTCATCATCAAATCAGAGAGTGATTGGTCCTTTTGTTATCGATAGTGGGGATGTTTCACAAGATAACTGTGGCGAAATTAATTTGGAGAATTCGACTTCTGGTAGGTAATCATAATATATATTTTCTTTTCTGATTAATGTTGTTTCTAGGTAAAGAATTTGCTGTAGAATGACATGTAATATACAATGATGCAGGTAATAATGCGCATGAAATACATCGTGAAGGGAGGACTTTTCATCCAAAATTTGAATTTAAGGTTTGAATAACATTCTATTTTTTTTCAATTTACAAGTTCGAAAAACATTCAATTTATTTATTTATTTACTAAGGGACATGGAGGGGCAGTTTATGCGATACAATTTTCACCATGTGGAAAAATGATCGCGTCTGGATCATTTGATAAAACTGTTCGATTATGGGATACAATATTATTACAAAAGGAGGTATAATCTTATTAAAAAAATCATTTTTGAATCAAATTAACAAATTGAAAATTTTTTTCTTTTAAAAAAGCAAGCATGTTTTAAAGGCCATAACTTAAATGTATCAGATGTTTGTTGGTCTAATGATTCAACATCAATATTATCAGGATCTTATGATCAAACATGTAAATTATGGGAAATAGAAACAAGTAGATATATCCATTCATTTGAATGTGAAGGATTTGTTCAATGTATCATGTTCAACCCTGCAGGTAATTTCTCTAAATCATTTTTTGTTACACTTGAAGCTTTAATTATTCTCTAGATATTTTGTTTAAAATTTTATGATATAGATAATAATGTGTTTGCTAGTGGGACTTCAAGGAAAATATTAACAATAATGGATATACGTAAATCTGACAATGCACTTAAATTTAAGAATGACGGAATGATAAACTCGCTTTATATTTGTCGAGATGGACAAAATATTATTACTGGAGATTCAAACGGGTATTTAAAAACTTGGGATATCAGAGCTGGTACGTAAATTAATTTTTTTATTAATTTTATACAACAATGTTTAAATTTTTTTACATACAGGGAGTGCATTACAGTCTTTTCTAAATGAATCAACAAAGAAACCAATCTCATGTGTTGCAGTTTCGAAGAGAGGCCATGGTAAGAATTGTAAGATTTTTTTTTTTTTTTGTGGCATAATTACATTAGATTCTTTCTAATCAAGTTATTATTTTATAATATATTAGGTAATGATGAGGAACCTAGATATATGGCAGTTAATAGTTATGACAATGGTATATTAATAATAATTAAACTTGTTTAGTTAATGAATATTATCCTAATATAAAAAATTAATATTTTAGTTATTAGAATTTATGATCGTGGAATTGAGCCACCAAAAACTCAACTCAAATTAATTCATGTACTAAAAGGTTATAAGAATAAAGGATGGCCTATAAGATCTTCTTATTTCTTTGGAAAAGACTGTAAGAATTTAAAAACTTTGTTATCAATTTATAATTATTAATGTTATATTTATTTTTCTTAATCCTTGATATTAGATCAATATTCAACACAAAGGTTAACCTATGATATTTATGATAATTCGCAGATAGATTCTGCTGACTATGTTATGTAAGTTACCTAATTTAATTATTAAATATATAAAAAATGAATATATTTAAATGTTTTCTGAATAGGTATGAGAAAGATAAGCCACTGGAGGCAAGTTTATTATTGGCTACAGGAAGTGCAGATCCATATGCATATTTGTATAATGTTGGTGGACCAGAGGTAATTTAAACTATTAAAAGTTTTCTTTTAAAAATAACATTTTAAAAAGAATTTTTATAACTATAACCGGCGGTGATGATCACCGGTGACTGAAATTATGATGATCGACCAGCATTAAAAAAATACCGTGCTGGTAAAACTTGATAATTCTAGCCAACGGTGATGATAACCTCCGGTGATTTGAAGTAAAAACCTTTTAAAATTACAAATCTTTGTTTATTTTATTTAGGAAACTGGAGAACTTATTCAAAGATTAGAAGGACATACAGATTTTGTGTATGCAGTTGATTTTCATCCATCTGAACCAATATTGGCTAGTTGTTCTGCTGATTGTATTATAAAAATATGGGCTCCTAATGCAAAAGGAAAAAAGAAAGGTTAAGGATTATTTATTTTATAATATATTTTTTTTATATTTATTAAAAACACTATATCAATTTTAGTTCAATATAATAATTATTATAATATTATTAAAATAGTTATTAGAAAAATAAAATTTCATCATTTTTTATTGTTTAATATATTTAAATATCACAAATTGTACTTATAATATAAAATGTTATCTAATAAAAACAATTAGTATAGATAAGAAATGTTTAGGGTTCTCATTTAATTATAATAAATTTATTATAGAAATGGAAAAACCCAGTTCTTTAATTAATTTACTATATTTGGCTGACATGTAATTATGCAAATCTGCCAATATACTACTCTTCAAGTTTACTTAAGGAGTAAAAGTGGGTTGAATGAATTTTACTAATTATATCCAAAAATGGTTTAAAAAAAATGAAAAAAGTCAAATAAATCAAAAATGGTATTCAAAACTTCATTTGATAGTCTAAGTAAACTTGCAGAGCAGGCTAAAATACACCTACTATAAGTAGTTTAAAAGGATATATATATAATTTTTTATTTTATTTTTATAATAATGACAGATTAAAGGATTAGCAAGGATATACAATTACAGTTAACCCTCTCTATAGTCACATCCTTTAGGACCAACAAATGGTATGACTAGGGGGTATACTTATAATTAACTTATATAATCAATATTATCCATATAATTTTCTAAAGCATTATATTGTTAAGTAAATCACTTGTCTTGATTCCATAATATAATTCTATTATAATTTTATGAAGTATTAAAGTATTTAATTTATTTAAAAGCCATTAAAAAAATTTTCAAAAAAAGGAAATTTTTGTTATACAAAATTGTAATTTCAGCCAATACTATAAATTTGGCCTAAATTATACTATTACATGTGATTGTATAAGGGGTATTTTACTTATGTTTATTATATTATCAGGACTAAAAATTGGTGTGATTATACTTATAACTAATAAATTGATTATAAAAGAGATATTTATTATATAAAACATTTGAGACAAAAAAAAAATTCTCCTTTATAGATCTCTATGTAATTTTCCATGAAAAAGAAATAAAGAAAACCATGACAGTTTAACAACTACATAATAGTTTGAACAATATTTTAACTAGTAAAAAATTATTATTTTTGTTAAAAACATATTTTTACTAAAAAGAACGAAGGAAAACAATTCAGTATTAGACGAGTTATATATTCACTCTTTATTTTAGTTTCGTTAGAACTTGTTACAATGGAGAAGAGTCAACTAGAAATACAGTACACTTACTTTCAACAACAAGAAAAATTATCATACACTGGTGCTAATGTTTTGTATTCACAATATCAAGGAAACAGTCATGTTCTTTTGGATATAGGTTCGCTAGAGAAGAACAATAACAAGTTACTCATTATTACAAACAACAAGAGTTTTCAAGAGAAATATAACTCTGTATATACAGTCTTTTCTGATAGATATAATGACATATAGCTAACGTCAAATATAAAATTTCAAAATATTTGACTAATATCTTTTGTACGTTATCTTTAAAGAAATATATTAGAGATCGTTACTTTGGTCATATTCATACTTTATTGTTAGATAAATTTATGTTGATCAATGATTGACCAAAGAAGATGAGTAATAATAATCAAGAAACTAAAGCTTATATTTGTTTTAATTATAAATATTCTATATGGTATTTTAGTTTTTATATTCATTGTAAATATTGTAAGACAGTATGTGTGGTAGTAATGTTAAACAACCATACAGTATATGTGAAATGTAAACCGCTTACAATTGAAACACTAAAACTGCCAATTAAATTGTTTACATCATCTTCTTTTTATCAAAAGAAGAGGAAGTTAGTAACAAGTTAGCGACAAAATCTTAAATGGATTAGTCAGGTTGAAGTTAAATATAGAAAAAAGAAAGATCTTTTACCAGATATTTGTCCACCTAGTACGAGAAAAAGCAGAAGGCAGAAAATCCAGCTGTAGATTATTACATTACTAAAACTGAACTTGAAGTTCTTAATTTAAAAATTAGTGAATAGCAAAAGAAAAAATATAAAAAGCGAAATACTAAACATTACTGGATTGAATGAAAAATTGGCAAAGATTATGCTCAATGGATGGGCAACCTTTTTGTAGATGATGAAATGCAATTGAATAAATGGTCGATGCATAATTCCATTGCTCATTTTGATCATAATAAAGTATTGAAAAATGTCTTAAAATCAAAACATATTTGCAAATACGAATTAATTTTCTTATATAATACTGTTAAAAGTATAGAGAAAAGTGATCAATTAACATTATTATTACTATACATTTCTAATGATCCAGATACAGAACTACAGTATGATGAAAATTTAAGAAATGAACTCATTTTGCAGAGAAAAAAAATTATCTTAGGAACAACTAATTAAAAGAAGTATAAAGTTACTTCAGTAGTAAATTGGATGTCAAAAGATAACTCAAAATATTATTCTTAGGATATTCTTAAATGTGTATCAAGATGACTGAAACTAAACTTTTTGAATACAAATACCATTAGATGTATCTTTAAAGAAGCAAAAAGTTTAGAAGATTTGGATATGTTAAGGAAAGGAATCATTGAAGACCATAAATTTTGGAAAGACAAATTAAAGATGTATTATAATAGACAGAAAAAACAATTTGATTTTGAGTTGGATAAGGTAGATAGTAAGTAGTAAAGGAAAAAATAAAGTATAGGTCAGCAGTTTGATTACAATATAGAAATACTAGATAATTTTGTCAAATTAACCATTCGGTCTAAGTTCTTAACATTCCTTACCAGATAGAATTTACATAAGGTATATGCTTAAAAAACACATGAAAGAACAATTCAGTGCATGATTATGCATACTGTAGAGCGAAATTAATAGAAGTCCACTACTTAGTCTTTAATAACTCGTAAAATAAAGAAAAATGATTCCTTTCTTGATTTCATTTGAATACGCAATTATTTCCCTTGTAAATGGCATTGTCGCCTTTTTACTATGCCTCAATTTTTTATCCAACGTTTGATAGCTTCTGCCAGCATATTCTAAAGCAACGTTAGTAACACTTTAAAACAACAATAAACATACCTTTTCCCAAAAGAGATAAATAATCAAATATATTTTATTAATTGAATAACTAAACTAAAAATTCAAATTTTTACAACTTGAATTCTATTTTAACCAAGGTAAAATCACTGCCTTTTTATATAGGTTTTTCTAATAGCTAATTTTAAGATTTCTACGCATTTCTGAAGGTTATGCCAAATATATTGTTTTAGAGTACAACAGTAAATGTCAATTTGTTTGACAGTAAATTTGACTTCGCATTTTTCTCGTGTAATATTTATCTTGAAAAAAAAATTGTTTTTTAAAAAATGTTAAAGAATAAAAAACATGTATTTTGCATACTTTTAAATATTATCATATAAAATAATAAACAAATTTTAATATTTTTGCACAATTTTATTAAATAAAAGTTCATTTGCGTTTTATTAAATATTATATTTACATGAAATTTATGAAATTTTTATTAAAGAACGTGTCTTAGTATTATTACAAAAAAAATTATACCTTCATAAATATTTAAGCTAGTTCCATAAAAATCAATATACATGAATTTCAATATCTACTGAACAACATTACTTAAGTTTATTTCACTTGTTTTTCTTGACCAAAGTATTCAAAATTTAAATTATATAACTGAAGTAGAAAACAAAACGTGTCTTAGTATTATAAAAAAAATTATATAACTTTATAAAATTAATACAAATTAATATTCAAGCATCCCTATACCTTATAAACAACTTTCTTTAAGCATTTTTCACCTGTCTAATATGACCAAATATTGAAATTATGCCCTGAAATCTCTATAAAGCGTGTTTGTTATGAAATTACTTATGAAATATTAAAAATAATATTTTATACCTGCTAGTGAAAAATGTTTAAATATATTTTTAAAAACATGAAAAAAGAAAGAGGAGAAGAAAAAGAAGAGAAAAGTTTTTTATCACGTTAATCAATAAACAAAGAATTAATATGGCTGATGATGATGAACTAATCAAATTCTTGTCTCTGTTTGTATGGTCAGGCAGATAATTTGACATTTTGGCGGGACCTGTCACATATTTCAGAAATGCATTTTCTACAGGTTATTATATCATTATTATATCATTATCAATTCACTACTACAGATCTTCCATCTATTTTCAAATCTAACATCTATTTTCCCATCTATTTTCCCATCTTTAACTCCTTCTTCCTATCTATTCTAATTTTTTCACCTTTAATTCTTCGCTTCCCTTTCTTTTTCATCTTTGAATTTTCAATTCTTCTCCAATATCATTTTTGTAATGTGTCATTTCAATGGTACTACCGTTCCTATGTATTCCTAGATATTTTCCTTTTAGGTAATTTTAGTTACACAGATTTTCTTATTTGCTAATTCATACTACTTTAGTTTCATAAATTTCCTTTTGTGATAATTAGTGTAATATTTGTGACACACTTATTTTCTTATTACATGATCCCTCCTTTGACCTATCTTTTATATTCATCCTTAAACTAGGCTAACTACCAATCACCTTAACTAAAAATTACTAATACTTAATATGAATTTCTACCACTACAAATTATCCCCCTCAAGAAAATTTGAGTCCCTTCAAATTCTAAATAAAAACTATTGGTTCCCACTTATTCTTATCAAAATATTGCTTCAATAATTTTCCATTAATTGGTGTTTTTCTTATTTTTCCATTCAATTCCTTAATCTTATACAGTACGATCTATTCAACAATATTTCATATATGTAATATGGTCCTTTCCATTTTTCTTCTAGTTTTCCTGACCATTGCTTTTCTTTAGCTGCGTCATATAACAATATTTTATCCCCTATTTGGAATAACTTCTTTCTCTTATTCTTTTATCATAATACTTTTTCTGTTTTATTTGACTTTTACCAATTTTATCATATGTTTTACTTCTAATCCTAGGCAATTTTTCAATTAACTGATTCATTTGTTCCCCTTCTATATGGTTATTATCCATTGGTAATCGTGCTTCACTTCTGTAGGTTATATAAAATAGTTTCAACTTAATTGATTCCTGTTATTTATCACTATATGCAAATAACACTGATGCTATTTTGTTATCCCAATTATTATTTTCTTCTAATTTTGCTAATGATTTACACAATATTTTGTTAAATCTCTCAATTAATCCATTTGTTTTTGGATGATAACTTGTTGAAAATCGATGTTTAATCTTAAATTTCTTCATTAGTTCTTCTACCATCTTGTTATTAAAATGTGTTTCCTATCGCTTATTATTTTCTGCGGATATATATGTCTACATATTATGTCTTCATAGATAAACATTGCTACCTCTTTAGTATTATCCGTTTTTACTGCTTTAGCTTTTGGTCACTTCGTAAAATAATCTATAGTTACTATGATATATTTATTCCCTGATTCAGTTACTAGTAATGGTCTCACAAAATCTATCCTAATTTGATAAAATAGTTCTTTAACTTTGATTGGATGTAATTCATTCTTTCTCACCAGTTTTCCTTTTCTTTGACAACTGTCATATGATTTCATATATGTCTTTATATTTTTTGCCATATTTTTCCAGTAATACTTTTCTCTTATCTTATCCTGTATCATCTTAATCCCAAAATGTACTGATAATTCATGATTATGTATCATAAACATTAATCCCTCAAATTCGTATTTTCTAATTACTCTTACTATCCCATCTTTCTTGATTTTATGTAATAACTTCTTTTTAATAATATACTTTTCTTCTCTTTCAATATTTTTGACTATCCTATTATATTCTTCTTTATCCATCTATAAAATTTTTAATTTCTTGATATATTTTCTCCCAACTTTTGTTATCATTCTTAATTTGTACCTTTTTATATTTTTCTGTGTTATTATATATGTTCTGACACTCCTTGAATGATTTTACCATATCCCAATATTTCTCTTCATTCAATAGTTCATATTAATGGTACCACCTGAAACTATTTCTGAATTCTGAAACTAGTTTCAGGTTCAGAATTTTTTTGAAACTTTTCTGAAATGCTGAAACTTTTCTGAAATTCTAATTGGCTGTTACTAAAATTATATCCTATAAATCATAATTCTGGCCAGAATTATGAACTTTGTATAATCATCATTATCATATAAGGGACTCGTCTAAAGCAGAGGCAAATTACGTGATCTTATCAATGATCGTAATTGGTCTGTATAGTTATCAATCGTAATTGATCAGTAATTGATCCTTTTTGCTTATTATCATATGAATTTTTTCCCAAAAAAAAATTTTTATTTATTTATTTTTTTCTTTTATTATTGTATTATTGTTGACTTATTATAATAAACACTATGTAATCTTTTAACGATAAAAGAGTTTTAAAGACAAAAAGACCATTAAATAACAAAAAAATAAACAAAAACAGAGTAAAAAAAAGAGAAGGAAAATAAACGAAGAAAAATAAATAGAAACAGCAGAAGTATCTGATACTATTAGGCTGGTAGCAAATGAAAAACGGAGTTTGCTTTTTGATGTAGGTTATTCTTTGGAAATCCTGATGAAAGATTTTGACAAAAATTAATGGTCTTTAGTTTTGAATATCTGGACACAGTGGAATTCATACAAATAAAAAAATGGTGATATTTGAAAAGTATTTACCTGCTGACTTACAAAACACTGGAACTCAAGTTTATGAAACAAAGAAAATATTCTGATTGAAAAGCGCCAAATAACAAAAATTCAACCATCCAAATTATGTTCTGCTAAAATTAGAGTTTTGTGGCTAGTCTCATTAAAAATGGTTAGAGTCGAATGCTATAAAGACTCTCCTAATCACATGCATACATTATTAGATTCAGATAGAATCAAACGTTCTCAAGCTGTTCAGAATTTAGTGAAAACAAAGCAGCAAAAAATTATCCTTCTTCAGTGATTACTTCTGCCATTAAAGAGTACGCAACTGAATTGGATCTTGCAAAAGTGCGAGCAAGCTGAAATGCAAAGAAATATCTAATATTAAATACAAGATTCGTGAACCTGTGGAAGCTCACCTTCTTTGCAATTCTGATTTAAGATCAGATATTTTAAATTCCATATCCTTTTTAATAGAAAAAGGATACTGTGTTGAAAGTTATCATGCTTCCTATCAGTCCACCAAGTCTACCAAGTCCACCAGAGGAGGACCCCAAACAATACTGATACAACTCACATTTGAGTTTGCTTAGAGTTTATATTAAAATTTTTCAAAAGTTGCGTATTACAGGGGTATTTTTAAAATTCCATTATCCTACATACCCCTGTTTTTAACACAACCAGTGATTCGATTTTAATGTTCTTTATATCATTGGATTCGTCTCGATGAGAGGATTCTAATGATAGCAAACCCACATTTCTAGCTTCAATATTGACAGAACTATACCATAAAATGTATTTTACTTTGGTATTTAAAGTTCACTTGTGAGTTGTATTAGTATTATTCGGGGTCCTACCAGAGGCATTGTATTCACACACCCAATACAACTTGAAAATCTCTAGCATTACAGATGGCTGACACTTATCAACTTGACCCATAAGACAAATAAATATGACTGGTGGCTCTTCACTCTATATATTTGTGATAATTACAGATGCTGGGATGTGAATTCTCATTTTTTTGGAGTAACGAAAATTGCGATACTGTTTCAGAAGCATTAAAAATAATTCAAAATAGCTTTTGTCACTGGATTTCTCGTTATATTTTTTTAGATCAAAGTAGGATTGAGGCAAAAGGTATCAGGAATGCTTTTTTCAGAATCAGTACTAGCGAACAAGAATGTGAAATAATCCTTTGTATTGTACATATGATGAGAACATGGATGACAAAAATTTACAAAAAAAAAACTCATGGAATTATGAACGCGATGATGCACAAAAGAACCAAAGTTGACTGTAAAAATCTTATACAAGAAGCCATTAGTAATTGTGCTATTCCTGCTATTTAAAATTACATCAAAAGGAATTATATGAAAAATACACAATAATGGGCTTTGAGAGCGCTCTAACATTCTTTTCTACTTCTTCAGATTATGTCTACGAATCTGCTGCAATCCTACCACTGTGAATTGAAAAGATTAACATCATCATCACACAGTTTAATTGGTATGTCCACGTTTTTTTCATTTATTCGTTTACTTCCATTTTTCTCTATTAAAATTCTCTTTTTTTCCCTATTTTAGGTGCTGTGTATAACATTATTGATATTGATCATAAAAAGAGATCTGATTCTAAAAGAGCTGCATTTGAATTTTGTACAAAAAAAATATCTGCCTATGGTGTAGATGATGATATTATCAAAGAAATTCACAAGTTTTTCTTTCTCTTCAACAGCTACTTGTTAAGAAGGCTTGTGCTGTAATGGACCGTATTGAGAAAGGTAAAGGTGCACTGGGATTATTCTTACTTAATTGTCACTATCTGTTTCGAAATAGATATTTACTACTGTGTAAGCATATTTTTCACAAACACCTTTATAAAAGCGTTAAATTATTAACCGTTGATGCATGGAAAATGTTTTAGGGAATGTTTGATGAATGTAGCTATGAAATATATGAAAGTTGTAAATCAATAATAGAATTTATACAGACAAAACAGTTAAAGGAAGCTGAAGATAGAAGACTTACTGTAGCAGAATTAACTGAAAGAATTTGTAATAAATACTGGAGTATTGAAGAAATAAGTAATATTAAGAAAACAGAGACTTTCATCTTTATGTTAAAACTTAAAAGCTTCTTTAAATCCAATTATTTCAAATTTTGATAAATCAAATTAAAAAAAAAATCAATTATTTAGTTTAAATAAATGAAAATTTATTCATTGTTATATTGTTATATTATTTTTTTTGTTTTGCAGCAGTTTTATTTTTTTTTTCAAAATTTTTTATACATATTAAATAAATGCATTATATATTTTTTATCTAAAAATTTTAAATTTATTACAAAAAACTTTATTAAATTTACATAAGGCCGTTCAATTCAATACTTTGTTTAACATAACCCTCCTCTTCTCTTTACCCAAATAAAAGGTCAATTAACAACATATATAATATGATCATGTGATAGTAATTTTATCATCGTGTTGGTTAGTACTAAAACATAAATTAGGATCATCATATAAAATCATGTGCAAATTGTACAATACAGATCTTCCTCTAGTATATAAATTCTTCACGTTACAATGTTTGATATTCTGTCACACAAAATGGATTTCTTTGTTGTATATGTACTTAAAAAAGCAAAGACTGTTATTTCAGATAAGGTTGTAAAGGTATTACCAACAGATAGCCTTCAGTTTCATGATTTTTTTAATGCAGCAACAAATGAACAGTTTGAGAATTATGGCGTTCAAGTGTTTTTAAGAAAGCCTTCAGAAAAGTGGGTTTATATAGAAAAAGGACTGGAAGGTGATATAACGATGCTATTTGAGTTAAAATTTACTCATATTAAATTTGTTTTAAAAATAACAGAGGCTAGTATTCAAAAATCTTAAGGACCAAATACATTTGAATTACTTATGAGAAATTTATAACTTGTTTGTCTTCCAGAACAGAAAAAAGAAGATACTTGCCAAGACTTACTATATAATGATATTATTAAATTACTATAAAATAAAGAGGTTGGATGAAAAAGTGGAATACATAATACTCTTGGAAAGAGTTTTGTTGAATGTTTAACTGCAGTATTATGGTATATAGATCCACATCGTACAAAATTCATAGAATAATCACTTTCACTTGAAAAATTATTCAATGAATTAGATCAATATCGGCAAGATCAACATTACAATATCTTTTATGTTACTGGAAAACATACCAAATATAGTCTTATGCATGACAAACTTGAACAACTAGTTTCCTCATTAGAATTATCAGCAGCACAACCTTGGGCAACTAGTGAGTACTAAAGTAATATTATTGAAGAAGTTTTTGTTTTAACATCTTCAATGCAAAAATATGCAAGTAATTTAGAACAAATTAACAAAGCCATGAAACAAATACATTCAAGTGATACACCAGCGCATCACCCATCCAATGATCTAAAAGTATATACAATTGATTTCTGTTGAAAGATTGATGCACAATATAAACAACTACAAGATCATTTATTGCATATTAATTATTATACTGAAGTTAATTTGAAAAGTTTTTTACCTAAAGATGCAATACAACGGTATAATTATATTAGAGATTTTCAGATACAATTTCCTGTTACCTTATATTGGTATTACCAAGAAAATTATCTTGGTACAATTAACTATATCTGAAAAGTTTCATCTAATCCAGAAGAGCGATCATAAATTGCACATGCACGTGTAATTGCAACCATTCAAGAAAGATTCCCACAGTATTTCAGTCAACAAATGCAAAAAAATGTATTAAAAAAGGTCAGTAGATATTGCATTGATTATTTTATTAAAAATATATCATAATTAATGTTTTGATTTCAAATATAGTATTCATTAGTTAAAACAATTACACCTGCTATTTTATGTATTTTATATTATGATTTGACTGGTGATGTTACTGTAACATCAAATAATATTAGTAAAGAACTAGAGAAACGACTTCGTCTTATGTTAGCAATGGAAGACCCATCAATTATATGTGATTTGTGCCAAAATAATGGATTTAAAGGAACCAAATTTGACACTTTTTGGGATGAAGTGGATGCTTACTTTAATGAAGTAATTATTTTATTTTTTATGTACATATTAATTTATTTTATATTTCATTTAAAATCTACCAGCAGTTGATGATCGGTAGCATGGCAATGTTCTTTACATGCCACTTGCTATTTCAATAAAAGATTTTTACGTGATAAGTCAACCATTAGTATAGTTGTATTGTTGTAAAATTTGGTTAGAAGTTTATATGTACGTTGTTGAGAAACAGCTGAAAAGGTGAATTCTTTATTATACATCAGTAAGCGTCAGACCCGAAAAACGTTTAGTTTACAGACATTTTTAAACAACTTTTTTATATAATTTTTATTAAAAACAAATCAATAATTTAATTTTTAAATAAATTTCTAATTACATGTTTCAGAATAATATTCACTAATCAATAACTTTGTTCTATTATCCTTCTCCTACATCAGATTTATATGACAGCCACTAACTTCTAAAATAACATTATTTTTGTTTAAAAACAAGATCTTAAATAAAAGTAATATAATTTTAAAGGGTAAACTTGCTTTTATAGTCTGCAAAATATTCTATTTATTTGTAAATTTATAGTATTTTAACAAAAAAGTTGCCAACTTCAAGAAGAGATTCTTCTAACTTATTATTAATAAACAACCCTTGGAAAACTATATCGGCGCGTCAGTTAGAACTTGAACAGTAAGAAAAAAAAATTTTTTATGCATATTTATTGGATAAAAATCAAAGTTTACATGTGATGAAAAATCAGAAATTTGAGTATTTACTAATAAATCATAGTAAAAAAAGTGATTAATAAGCTGCATATTTAATTAGTAAATCCATTTGACCCCCTGATTCTGGAAATGACCAGTGACTGATATTGATTTTTTTATCGCCAGTATGATACTACGCCAAATTTTGTTGATACTGAAAATTAGATGATAGGAAAGCCACAGCAATTTTACTGTGCTGATGAGATACGTGGATTCGATTAGATTAGATACGCATGATGAGCAAAGATCAAAATGCCGATATATAACAAGAGCAATATGTCCATTTTATTATGGAACATCTATAACGGAAAATTGATTAAGATCGTGATAACATATTTCAAGAAGCTAGCCAAGCAATAAACTAACCTACTTTATTATTTACTTTGCAGAATATACAGGTTCATTTGATTTTTCCTTAATTCTTTCTTATATTCGTACAAGGCAGATAAAAAGATTTACTAACTAGAACATTACCTTTTTATACAATTTGCAGGATCGATCTTAGAACACACTTGTGGAAAAATTACGTATTGCAAAAATCTGATTAACAGCATCCCCTTAATTAAATAATAAAGAATTTAATGCTATTCATATATAAAGATCATTAAGGGGCTATACATAATTTTGAGAATAAATTATTTTGTGCAATTACTTGTTCCTGTGATATATATATAACATTACTGTGCGTTTATTTATCAAGCTACAATTTTAAATTTGATCAAAAAAATAATAGCACACACATTGCTTCACACAATCTCATTATTCACTCCATGCAAAAAAATTATAAAATGTCTGTTAAATTTGCATCATTACTTTATTGATCAAATTACTTGAGAATATTCACATCGCTTATAAATTCCTTCTGTTACTTTCTTACACCTTTTGAAATACAGATGTGAATGATGATTGCATTCTTTACAAATCTTACAACCATGCTTCCATTCCCTAAATATATGCCATTTTTCAAAGTAGTTCTACTCCTCCCTTGATCTGTCAATCTGTGGGAGATAACTTACCCTAATAGCTTTTCAGTCTTTTCCTGATAGCATATCCTGTTGGTTTTTCTTTTTTTCAAAAAAAAAACTTAATAATAAAGTCAAAATTTTTTATGTACAGTATAATTAATAAGCAAGAAAGGATTAAATGCATTACCTGCCATGTCATATGATAATCATGAAGAATCTTCACACTTTCAACTAATAGAAGCAGAATCTATCTGCTAATCATATGATATACGTGAATTCTCTTCTCATTTCTAATCAATAGAATTTATCAGTTAATAAAGAGTGGATCTACCGATGTATTATCAATCAATCTGCAAATAACTCACAAAAAAAACTATAATCCATTATCTCTGATAATTTTAACCACTATAAATAGGAAGGCTAATAATATTGTACTGTGCATTTCAGGTGATCGGTCTACATGTCCGGTCTACAATCGTAAACTTGAATTTATTGCTTGAACTGTTGCAGGTGAGACAATATTTCAACTTATCTTGAGAATACAACTTCGCTAATTCAGGATCATAAGGGAACTGATTCCCATTCTCACAGTACCATAAGCTATGTAATCTATAATTTCCATGTTTTCTATCACAAATAGGGCATGATGAGCTTCATGGGTGAGCGGATACAAAATTATAATTATCAATCCCTCTGAAACTATTTTGGAATTTCAAGTATGTAAAATGCTCTAACACAGATTTGATAATTAATTCTGGATTGGGTCTAATTTCAAAAGTTATAAGCCCTTTTTCTTCACATTACTCAGAAGAAGATAAATAGGATACTTTGTTTCTGGCTTCAAATTTATAAGAAGACGATCTTCTGATAATTGCCATGGCTCATGCCCAGTATTTTTTTTATATTTTTTGTATAAGTTGGATTGAATCTTATCTGTCAAAACATTTGGTAACCCACTTAATTTGGTATGCCAATCCAGATATTCAGAAGTTAGTATTTTATCAGTCTTGAACATATCTTAATTTCATATGATTGCGAGTTAATTTAAATCCTCTTTTTCTCATATAGACCTATTCATTTGAAAAAAAAATTAAAATTCCCAGATAGAAAGCTGTCTAATATTTCTTATCATATTTCTAAAAAAATAGTTAAATCATTTTTTGTAGTCCAAAGAACCAGGAAGGAGTAATGAGACTATGCAGTTACCTCAATTTCATGCTATTCACATTTAATAAAATAAGATCTAGCTTTATATCTACCTTCTATACTTTCCTTATCATCATGGTCTAATTTGCATAATAGGCATAATGTCTCATCAGTAATTCCATAATAATCAAAATTTTCACTACTAAATTCTCTAAATAAAGTAGGATATTGATTCAATATTTTGTTACGAAAATAGGTGCAGTCATAAGTTGGAATATTGGGTTGAGAAATAGGTGGTACTACCTTTACCTTGGTATCAAATTTTTTCAGAGCAGATTTATTGAGAACCTGAGATTTAATAAGCGCATCTGAACTGGTGATATGTGATAAGTCAGAATTTTTCTTATCATTTTATGAACTCGATTCACAAAGTTGCGTCTTCATATGAATATTATAATCAAAAGGCATATTGTCTATAATATACTGGATATCTTCATACATCATTTTTGAGATAGAATCAGCGGAGAATGAATGAATTTGATTTATTTTATCCATACCTATTGCATTAAAAAGTGTATAGAGATTCTTGACCTGCTCGATTCTTTTCTGTAAAAGTGCATCAGAAGTACTTGCAGGAAGCTGAACTTTAACTTCTATATTTAGAATTCTACTGACTGTATTAGACTTCAGTTCAACTTGTTTTTCAGATGCGATCTCATCTTGTCTCTGGATAAGAGCTATTCCAAATTAACAGTAACAAAAGATAGCTTCTTGGATCACACGATCAGCAAGAATTATGGCATCACAAAGTTTTTCATACAAAAGAGAAAAGGTTGTCATTCTCATTTTTACTGCCAAGAGATCACAGCTTCATATTGTTTTCTCTAAGCAAACATCCAAAGAATTCAAACCTGGTTCATCTATAATATTGGAACAATTGGTGCTTGAATCTGATTCTCTTTAGGAAGATACTGAAGGTATCGAATCATCTGAGGTTACTTTAGTAACCGCCCCCCTCAAACACTTCCTGAATGAATTCTTCCCTTTGTTTTTTCTGATTTTCCTTACAAAGTGTCCTTTTGTTGACTGATACCTGCTTATCCTTTTCAGGAAAACAGTTTTCACTTTCGCAAGCTTCTCCTCCTACTTTCTCTGCCTAATTCCATCACTAACTCTTTTTTTATTCATCTCATCCAGGAAAGAGTCCATGGTCTTTTCCTCTGATGACTTTGAATTGGCAAGTACTGTTTCATTTGCTACTATGGAGTCTGGTATGTCAGCAGGTTTTTTGGGAGAGGAATCCTTTCGTGAATGCCTAGAATCTTCCAACTTTGCAACTCTAGCCTTAAGCTCAACATTTTCAGCATCACATCTAGTATTCTTGATGGCAGTATCTATTCTAGCTTTTTTTAATTCCTTGATTCTATTCCTGAGCTTGGTCCTTAGCTTTGTAATCTCATTCTTAGCTTCATCATACTTGGCCTTAAACTCAGCATTCTCAGTCATAAATCTGGCATTTTCTTGCCTAAGTAAGTCAATCTCAGATATCATTTTCAAAATAATTTTATACACTGTATATTTGCATTTAAAATAAAAAATTCACATGATTCCACTTTGTAAATTTAATTCATGAAGTTTTTTTCTTGGCAAAAGAATAATTTATTTATAAGAAAAAAAAAAAATTTACATCGGTTTGAAATTTGTAGGTAGATAGAATAAGCGCAAAAAATATATAGTCATGAAACTCTCATTCCAAAGCTATGAATGATCTAAAATCAAAATGTTATAGTAATATTTCATCGGCAAACTTTTTAGGGTAAAATCTGCACAGTTCTGCGACATAAAGATCTGTGCAGTTCTGCGACCCTGCCACTGTGCTGTACAGAAAAAACATAAAAATCTGCGCAAATCTTCAAGATTCCAAAAATCTGCGTAGAATTTTTAAAATAAAACTGCGAAATTCTTCAAATTTCAATTACTGTTTTTAATATTAACTAATATCAATTTATTTAATTAATTTAATTAAAAGCATTACAAATTTAAATGTACAAAATCAATTACTAAA